>JACXGI010006725.1:26945-40775 GCA_016801175.1 Esox masquinongy
AACAACGCCTGGACCTTAAAGAAACCCCAATTCTAACTCTAAAATCAATTGTAAGTTTGACCCTAAACCTAAACCCTGAGCCGGAAATTGACTTTTGCCTCACGGGGACCGGCAAAAGGTCCCAATGAGGACAATTTTTTCTGGTTTTACTATACTCATTGGGACATTTGGTCCCCATGAGTTCAGTAAGACCTAACCCCCACGCACGCACGCACGCACACACACCTACCTTCCTATTGATGTTCACCCACTTCCTCTGAACCAACAACCATCCCTAGTTCTGGAATTGGAAAAAGATGGATGACCCGGCAGAAGATTTGTCTGTATTGGTTGACAGGCCCAGCTGCTCTAAGACCATCCTTCACCAATTGGCCAGTCTCTTGGCAGATGGCCCACACATCCTGCTTGCTTGACAGCTATCTGATGGCTCTGGAGTACTGATGCTCAGTTGTAGATGTTCTCCCTTTCAACAACAACAAAAAACATTACTGCCTTTTAAATCACCTCTCTTTTTTTGGTGTTTTGCTGGGGGAAAATAAAGTAAGGTGAGTTTAACTAAGAGAAGCATTTGTCAATAAACGAGAGGAATGAGAGTGTAAATAAAATAATAAAGAATTGATGTGACGTGGCATGAGCAGTGAATTTCAATTTGCGTTCAACTCATTTGTAGATAGTAGTCATCAATTTATTCCATGTTTAAGGGTCTTTTTGAACTTAAATGACTCTCCTCACATATACACTAAAAGTGAAAGTTTCATGGAGGATATTTTATGGGTTCTCTGAATTACCTTTCAACAGTACCTCAAATAACCTTCTCCAGAATCTTTTGGGGTACACTTCTGAGGGAGCAGGTTCTTTAAATGTTTTTATGAGGAACAACCAAAAGGAGTTCTTTGAAATACTCTTTCCCAGTTTTCCATAAAAAAAACAAGTTTTCCATTCAGTTTTAACAAAGAATCAGTAAAGGATCCCATTTTAGAGGGTACCATTGACAGAGAGACAGTGGGGCAGCATTACCATCATGTGAGCTGACAGTGGCCCTATTCAGTGAAAGACAATATCTAGTCTTTCCAGGTACTCCTTCTGCATTTTTACAACATACTAGTGAGCAAGATTTACATGAACACTAAAATTAAACAAAGATGTTTAATTTGACAACTTTGACAAGAGGTCCAGAAATCTGTTTTATAGTGTAAAGAAACATTACACTATAATGTGCTTACAGTCTATTTTAGCTAGCAAGCAAAAGAGAGAGAGAAAGAAACAGGGAGAGAGAGGAAGAAACAGGGAGAGAAAGAGACAGAGCAAGAAAAACAAAATGGAACCAGAGTGAGAGAAAAAGAAAGGTTGGTCGGGGTTGGGGGAAGAACACAGACAGACAGAGAAATAAAAGTAGAGAGAAGGGGACTGAGAGATACAAAGAGAGACAGGAAGAGAGAGATAGGGGTAGACTTAGGGGGAAAGCAAGAGAGAGACTGTTTGAGACGCCAAACAGTCAAACAACATCAACGATGTCGTCATGTTGTCATTCGGACCATTAATAACATTTAATTGCATGTGACCTTCCTGTTATCGCCTACCTTAAAACAAGCTAAACATGAAATTTAAGAATCCTCGCAATCAGCCAGTGATGTTTGTCTATCGCTCCTATATACAGTTTATAAATCTATCATCAGGCGTACATTACGAGAATGTTTAAACAGGCTATTTCTCAAACTCTGACGGTACTTTCGAGGCATATTCATAAATGGCCTGATTGAGAGTCAGAGACAGTTCATTATAACGAGAGATATTTTTTAAACCAGAGAGACTTGGACCGGGATTGTGATTTTGCTCTGGAAATACAGCCTCTGTCGACAAAAGAAAAATATACGTTTCATTTTGGGAAATCAGTAGAGAACATGAGCGTCCTGCCAGTGCAGCAGGAGTTAGAACCAAATGATTGGCTCTGGCAGGAAATGACACGCGTGTCGTTCCTTGGCATCGCAGGGTGGTGCTGACTTGCCCAAAACGTGCCCTGCCAGGATCAACAATATGGTGCACAAATCTCTTTATGTGTGCTACAGGTTAAAGAAGCAGGAGGAGGTTGGCCGGCGTTTCTTCCCCTCATTATTTCCATCTATTTCCCTTTCACTTAAAAAATCCTCAGCCCTTCAGATGCCATCGCTAATAGTCAAAACATCCAACAAATCACTGTTCTATGTTTCAAAACTGGACAGCTAGGAGCTTCATGGTTCCGTGCTCTGGACTGTTTGTTAGGTGCTCAGGTCAAACTGAATGATTAGGACTAAGAGTGTATTGACATTAGGAACATAAGGTGATGGTGAAACATTGTAGGGGAGCACCAAGATTCAATATAGGTCTGTATGGGGAGTGAATAGGGGACTTCCCCAATAACCCAGCATCCCGTGGGGAAGACTGCAACCAAACATTGATGCTGGCTTAGTCATTTAATTCAATATATATACTGAAGCAAGAAAAATATGTGTTGTTTTGGCATATCAATCCACAATAGGCCAAAGAGGTCTCATAATCACATGATACTTTACAAGTTTTCCCAAATCCAGTTGTTGAGTCCCTGCTCAGTTGACCAGTAAAACTGTTGATACACTAAGTAACAATGTGTACAGTTAGCGGGCTAAAGGACTGGTACTTGAATCAACAGAGACACATTGGTCACACACATTCATAAAAAACAGGAAAGAGTCATTCATCTTCCATAAAAGTACTCTTTAATAACTCCATGGGCCAGGCTTTGCTGTTTGAGAGGAAAATTTGGAGAGGAAGAACATGTTTCCGCATACACACATAAACTGTTCACACTTACACATTTGACATTTTTCTAACTTCATTTAAATCCAAAACCTACATCACAGGAAGAAAATATTAAAGCAATTAAACGGTTGTGCATGTCTAAGCAAGTATGTGTACAGAAAACACATCTTCCGTTCTGCCAGGCTGCCCACGACCACTGACACAGAGCAGTAACTCGCTACCTTGTTATGTGTTGTTCGCCTTGGTTTTGGACAGGTCTGGAATCTGTAGGCCACTACCAGCCTGTGAGCATGGCTGAGACTCCCAAAAACCAGAGTGACAAGTTCGCCCCGGTATCCAAGCCTGTTCAGGTGTGAAAACAGGGGGATGATATTTTAGAACCGTCAGGTCTGCTCCATGTAGCAGTCAAATGGGCTGTACCACACAATAACATATGGACTATTTTGATAGATCAGAAACAGTGCCATCATTTTCAGGCTCCCATTCAGAGCAGTATGTTTGAAAATCTGGGGGTCCACCTGTCTCTCCTCAGTAGTTACCAGGTCAACAAAGTGGTCATGTCTAGCAATATAAACGTTCATATAGAAATAGCAACCATTTGCTGACATGGCGAAAGAACATATTAAGATACAAAAGGATGGTTTGCAGGGTCCGAGTAATAGATTGTGTTTTGTTAGAACATTTAACCACATACACGCACTCACGTAGACTGTTAACATAAACTGAAAATAAAAACCAAAATTTGAACAAAATCTTATAAAGGGGAAGTTTTTGTAAGTGATGTGAAGTCAGTAAAATGTTACAACTAAATGTCTGATATTACACAATATACATTGTTATATACAATCAGTTAAAATCATGCCACATGTAAAAATGAATTTTCCTTGAATTATAGTGCATAAACATAGACATACTTGGCCAACACACATACATTGAATATAAAGACACACACCAACGAATTTAAACAAACCCAGGCACACACACACGCACAACCTCGCAAGCATGCCACAACAGCACACGTTTTAACTGCAGACTGAAATGAAAATTGCTGAAAGCGTGTTTTCTTAGAAAGTGGAAATCCAAATGATGTTCCTGTCCACCCCTTGGAGCACTAAACCAGCAGTTCTCAAATAGTTTTCATTTAGTACCCTAATTTGACAAAGATAATTGCAACCCCATATTCGAAACCCAGCATTGGATGTTATGGAGTGTATTGCAGTATACAATTATTTGACCGGTCTCTATTGTAAACGTGTCTCAATGGGCTTGTTTGGGGTTAAATACAGGTAACATTTTATAAATACATAAGATAAACAGCATAACATAAAAAGGCTATATTTGTGTTTTAAAAGACAAGATTTGACCGTCATCCACCATTAGAAAACAATTATTTTTAATCTAAGAGAATTATCCATTATAGGCTATCATTATAAGTGGAGGATGTCATAATATACATAGCTACATGCGGCTTATTCAAAATCTGTGAAGTAATGCTTAGGTTATTGAAAAGTATTTCAGCGCAAATAAAATACACAAAATTGGCCGATCAACTCTCTCTTAAAAGAAGTTTTTTAACAAGTTTGAATTATTGCAATAAAACATAATCATGTTTCTTATTAATTGGCAGACATATCCCTATGTGTGAAGACGGTACACAGAAACAGACATCAAAATCAGTAGGAAGTTAGGTGTTTTGGGGGTGGGAAGTTTTTCAAATATAGGCACTGAAACGTGGTTACTCAAAGATGAAATGTGGTTACTCAAAGATGAACTGTGGTTACTCAAAGATGAACTGTGGTTACACGAAGATGAAATGTGGTTACTCGAAGATGAACTGTGGTTACTCAAAGATGAAATGTGGTTACTCAAAGATGAACTGTGGTTACTCAAAGTCACACCAAAATAGCTGACCTAACTGCTCGATAAACAGAGAAATATTGACATGATTGAAATTTTTGATTGTGAACCATCTCGCTCCAAGCAAGTTTTCCAGTTAAATCAGTAAACGATCCCTTCATAGCTACAGTAGACAACTGTAACTAATAACATTAGCTACTGAGCTAGCTAGGTAAATTGTTAATTTAGCATGTTGTTGTTAACATTCTGCTTATAAATGTGGAGTAACTGTTGTCAGAAATCTGTTATATCAATCAACAACCCCACAACGCTACTTTGCAATCAGCTGGGCACAGCAGCAGTTGAAACAAAAGTCCACAGTAATGTTATTGAAAGCATTACATCAACGAACTGCAGGCTTAATGAAATCTCATGTTAGCTATCAGCTACTTATCAAAGACATATCAGCTAGCTAGCTTTGGTGGAAAACTTTGCATTTGTTGCACTGGTGAGCAACACCGCTTTTGTTTTAGCTATGACTGGCTGAGAGTTACTGACTCATTTAACATTAGCATCTAATGATAGTTCTTATGAATTGGTGAAACTAATTCACTTACATCATTCACAGAGTTACAGTTTCAGATGTAGGTTATTTTGGCCTATTTTCAAGCAAACACTGTCAATTGAGACCCAAGTGTATCACAAGGAACAATAAGCAAAGATGTGCACTACACTACTTTTTGTAGCAGTAGCCCTTCATTAATACATTTTTTTACACATTCCCACAACAAACCAGTTGATAAAAGCTGCCCTAGACTACTCATTAGCACACAAAACCGACAACCTGACAGCGTTATTTCCACCAAGGCCATTATTCACTTTTAATATGGTTTACAGTGAGGTGAACTGCTCTACATTCAGTTTTTTTTTTCTTTAAACCAAGGTCTCAGTCGAAGTCTGCAGGAATGGCCTATATTTCTCCTATAATTCGGGACACCTGTTTGAGTGATTTAAGCTTTATGGTTTATGGCTTTGTGTTAAACTGAAGTCCTTAATACACTTATTTCCAGCACATAACCATTACTAGATAAACAGAGACGTGACACTGTTAAACAGAGGCTCACTCTAAAACAGCATTCACAGTAATTCCTTTTAAGGGGCAGTTTACCATTTAAAGTATTATTTTCGACTTATCTGGGGTGTTGTCATTTTATCCTAACAGCTTTTCGACAGTCCTGGGAGAAGTTGGATAAAAACAACAAGTAAAAAAATTAACTTTCTCTTTAAACTCTCTCTTTAGGCTAATACATGATGCCAGTTAGTACGACTGGTGGTATTCATTTCATTCATTCCAGCACAGCCACTCACGGCTAAAGGATAAATATACAGCAAAGTGCTTCCTTCATTGCATTGGGACCCTTAATAGCTACCTTGCTTATTTTCCTCCCAGTGGGTCCTCCTAGTGCAGTCTGGGAATTCTACTGGGACCCGGGAGCAGCTGAGCCCCGCAAAGCCTCTACCATCACCTCAAGGCCACACTCCTACTCACAGCTACTCCCACTTCTGCCACTGTACCACTAGTCAAGAATCCATATCAGCGGAATTATAATGGAGCACAAATATTATTCAGTGAAATAGGAGAGGGCATTGTGTATTTACGCTGGGGCCAAGGCGGGAGTGTTGGGGAACGGGACTCCAAAAACAGAGGAGGGCAATGAGGCCCTCCTCTGTAGTAAGAACCATCTCCCCCAAGTGTCTCCCTGTAGTATCCAGGGAATACGGAGGGCGAAGGGGTCAAGGCTGCTACTGCTACCTCCACGACACCTTCGTCTGGGAATTATAACTAGACCTTTTCAATAAAGCAGTTCAACAACTGATGGAATATGAAGACTTAAACAACTATGCTAGAATGTAACACTTCATGCCTGTAGATAAAAATAAAAACATTAACTTGTTATATGAAGGTGAACTATTGAGCATTATAAGGATCCTAATGTATTATGTCTCTATGCAAAGTAAATGTGAATGCAAAATGCTTAGTGGATGTTTGACTTTTTAACCATAAAAACCATCATACTCTTAAGCGGGAATCTAGTGCTGTGTCATAATTTCAAATCATTTCTTCAATAACTTTGCTGTACAGGACCCTACTAGGGGCATGGTGCACAGAGCTGGGTGAGGGACGCAACGCCCCCACAAACACAGGTTATAATTGCATAGGGAAACATTATTACAGAGCCTAGCAAAAGTATCCAATATGGAATGAGAGAATATTTCAAGAGTTTAAATGCCTTTGCAAGGCATTGTACAAAGCCTTCGGAAAGATTCAGACCAATACACTTTGTCCACATCTTGTCGTGTTATGTACTTCTAAAAAGCAAACCAGAAATATTTCACGAACATTAGTACTCACACAATTTAGCATGACAATCCAAATTAAGCTCAGACATGAACGTACGGGGGATCCACGTACGTCAATGGGCACACATCGACTCACGTCCACTCACGTCCACTCACATCCACTCACGTCATTTTAATGGGCACACATCGGCTCACGTCATCATAATGGGCACACATCGACTCACATCGACTCACGTCATCTTGATGGGCACACATCGACTCACATCAACTCACGTCATCTTGATGGGCACACATCGACTCACATCAACTCACGTCATCTTGATGGGCACACATCGACTCACATCAACTCACGTCATCTTGATGGACACACATCGACTCACATCGACTCACGTCATCTTGATGGGCACACATCGACTCACATCAACTCACGTCATCTTGATGGACACACATCGACTCACATCAACTCACGTCATCTTAATGAGCACACATCGACTCACGTCATCTTGATGGGCAGACATCAACTCACATCATCTTGATGGGCACACATCGACTCACGTCATCTTGATGGGCACACATCGGCTCACGTCATCTTGATGGGCACACATCAACTCACATCGACTCACGTCATTTTGATGGGCACACATCGACTCAGGTCATCTTGATGGGCACACATCAACTCACATCATCTTGATGGGCACACATCAACTCACATCAACTTACGTCATCTTGATGGGCACACATCGACTCACATCAACTCACGTCATCTTGATGGGCACACATCGACTCACATCATCTTGATGGGCACACATCAACTCATGTCATCTTGATGGGCACACATCGACTCACATCGACTCACGTCATCTTGATGAGCACACATCAACTCACATCGACTCACATCATCTTGATGGGCACACATCAACTCACATCGACTCACGTCATTCAAGACAACAGTCATCTGACAACTGACCGGCTGTGAATGAGACGTGTGTCACTGCAGCCGTCAGACATTCAACAAGACTGATTGACTGAGACATACAGAGGCCACACGCAAGGGCGAAGGAGCCGGGGGGGACAGAGGGGACATGTCCCCCCCCAATATTAGAAATGGGTTGAAGTGTCCCCCCAATAATGTAGTTTTGCGTAATACTTTAATTTTGAAAAAAATGACGCTTTAGAACTTGTCACATCTCCGTCGCGGCCGAATCCAACATTCTCATTCATTCTTTCATGACGAGCAATGTGTGTAGGCTAGCTAAGTGGATTACTGTAGCTATAAGTTTTGTTTTCACAGTAAGTACAACGTGTATAAACGGCAGTATATTTCCGTAGTAATAGAACGAACAAACGTGATAAAATAAAAGCTTTCTTCTGGCTAAAAACATAGTTAATGCGTAGTTAGCTAGCTATCTTTATTTTCAACAAATGTTACAGTAGCTTGCTTACTAGATAACACTGAGTAGTTCCTATGACTGTTTGAAAAAGTGACAGTGAATGATTTGAAAGGAAGAACGCCTGCTAAAATGATTTTCACAATCTCTGTCTTAGTCTTCACCATAGGGTCTGCAAGTAGCTAGCTAAGTAATGGATGTGCCACCAGTCAAGAATGGAGTGTAAGTAGCTCACGTTCTTGGTAACCATCTCCACACAACAGCTGGCAATTTTTTTTACTTCAATTTAGATGTTTTGAATCATCTAGATATAGCTAAAGTGCGTTCAATATTTTAAGAATTTGGTTTATGCTATGTATGATCAAGACAGGGAAGTGATAGACATGAACAAACAGGCACAAACCAACAGGTAAATCATTGATAAGTGCCACGCCAAGACAGACTGTTGATCAGTAATCATGTAAATCAGTCAGTCATTGAATAGGATCTCTGATAAAAGGACAGACGCTGAATTTAGGATTGTACTGTATGTGTTTACTTTATGCAGAATTCAATTCTTAAACTTCTCTCCACAGATTGCATTGGGAAAGCAGTGCATGGAAAGACTATGATTTTCACTTTATAATGGTGTGATTCATGGCTAATCGGGTGCGAGAATTCAATGCCCAGATAAAGCCCCGCCTCCACGCCAATAGAGGCTCAAAACTTGTTTTTGAGAAAACATGACTCGAACGAAGGTGGGAAGAATTTGTAATCATAAGAAGAAGCGAACGTGGAAAAAACGTGTTTGAACGAAGACAGTTTAAGATCGGACGCGAAAATCCATTTAATGATTTTAGCATACACTTTATCCACGCTTGAATCTATTTTTTTCATACGATTGAATTTTGTTTTTTCATACTATGAAATATTTCAGTTACGTTTTTCTTTTCTTACAGTCAATACATTTGAGCTCAATTTGGCTCCATACACCACCCTTGCAATTTAATTTGCAATTGAAACAGTAGCACCCTTTGCAATTGAATTTGCAATTGAAACAGCAGCACCCTTTGCACGCTTTAACGCTGTTTCTCTAACTTAATGAAAATGACATTGCAATGCAATTGCATTTTCATGTTCTACGGACCTGTCAGTCATTCCCTGAAGGCAGGACACTGTTTAACGTGCCCATCGGAAATAGGATGTCTACGATCAAAATGTATGCTTATTTGTCATTTATCGTTGACTGTCAGTATCAGAAACCTGCTGCTCTCAGACTGAGAAGGAGAAGCTTGAGAAAGCTTCTTTTCACCCAAATATGATTATAAAAGTGCCACCAGAACCAGTCAAAACAAAACACATCAAAGACACTTGGACCTGTGCAAATGCTATACACATTAAAGCGTCCGGTTCAAAATGACCCACAACATCGTGTTTGCATACAAAATCTACACAGACATTCCACAACACATCAGTGTGTCCACATTTTGCAGTTAGGTTCATGACCCTAAATGAGGAAAAGTCATTTAATTTAATGGAGAAAAAGGTTAACTATTATTTTAAGTGGAAATGGGTCAAATTGACCTGCAACATTATAGGAGGGTTAAAAAAACACAGTCAACAGTATATCTACACCCATTTAATACCAGTTGGATCTCTTAGCCTCCAGAACAGAATTGTTTGATTCTTTTCTATTTGGATTCTACAAGCTGTTGGAAACGTTCCACAAGAACGTGGGTCTATGCTGACGTGATGGCAGTAGTTCCAGATTAGACAACGGTACAGTACATTCATCCTGAGAACAGGCTATTCCAACTAATCCCAAAGATAATCTATTGGTTCGAGTTATGGGGGACTGCGCAAGCCACTCAGGTAAACTTAAACCAGAAAATCTTTTCTACTTCTCAAGTGCCCACTGAAACCGCTTTATCTTATTTTAAAGCTGATGAATAGTGGAATTTAATGTAGTGGTCTGCTACAATAGTCCATCCTTGAGAAGAAAATACACTGAGGAGCCAAAACATTATGACCACTCACAGGTGAAGCAAATAGCGTTGATCATCTCCTAACAAGGGAGCATGTTCAGGTCTGGGTAGATTAGATGGTAAGCAAACAATCAGTTCTCGTAGTCAATGTGTTGGTCCTGTGTGGTCTGAACCGACAGAAGGTCTACTGTGGCACAAGTCACAGAAAAGTTTAATGATGGGTACTGGAGGAATGTGTCAACACACAGTGCATCATGCCCTGCTGCGGTCGGCTCTGTTTTGGCAGGACCCAGAGGACCAACAGCATATTAGGCAGGTGGTCATAATGTTTTGACTCAACAGTGTACAGATGAGATGTAATTCTCAAGATGCCATTCGGCAACACAGTGGTTGTAATGACCCAGGTCCAAATAAAAATGGGGGAAAGCAAAGTTGCTATGAAAAAAAGCATGATTAATAAAATAAATAGTGAAAACTGTAGTTAGAGAGGCTATAGATACTGGACATTTGACACGTTAGACAAGCAAGCTAATGTGATGCAGGCAGCAAAAGCAGAGTTTGGCAGAATTTGAACTCAGAGATTAGTCTCTAAAAGTTGCTAGCATTGTGACCTATAAAGGTAGTCTTTGCATTACATGTAATGTTATATGATCACTGGTGACTGGTCGTTCATGGTAACGTCCGGATGGATCATGGCAAGAAGTCGAATGAAGTTGATTAACATATTTTCTTTAACATTGGTGTCATATTGGCTTAGATGTGATGGCAGGGATATTTGGATTTAACATTGAGCCTCAATCAATCCTATACCATGATTCAAAAATAATCCACAGTGACGTGAATCACACAGCTGCTCTCTCAATTATTCACGCCTTACTGATTGTGGTTTTGAATGGCTACTCACAAATGTATAATTCAGCCTATGTACACAATATTGACTGAATTGAAAAAGTGTAGCCTAAACTGCTTATCAATCATTGTTTTTGCAACCTGTGGACAGCCAGTAAAAAATGTGTTTCTGGCAACAGCCTTATTTGGAAGCAAGCCCGTATGTAACGCAAGTTGGAGGGAGTAGAGAAGCCTACCTTCTAAACTTAGAAGCTTAAACCTTCTACAACTGCTCTGATTTTTGATGGTGCTCATGTCATGCCGTTCCATGAAAACTTATTATGGTTTTCCAAAACGTATTGAAGCAATAGTGCTCTCACACTCTGCACCTCAATGGTATGTGAAATGGTCAGCCATTTATCTCATGAACATAAAAGAGCCGTTAATTCAAAATCTATTTTTTGTTCAGTCAGCGTACTGTATGCTCAGCGCCACCAGGGCTGACTCGTCATATCCTTCTTATCTAGGGCTTGACATTGGCACCCGCCCACCCGCCAAATGGGGGTAGAATTTGGCTGTGGCGTGTAACGCAGTCACTCTTACTAGCCACTTTGGCGGGTGGCATTCTATATATCTATACACAGGGTTTTTCCTGCATTCAAAGCTCAAAGGCAACAGCCTTCCCAAAATCTCGCACCGCCTCTGTGTGTTGGCATGGTGAAACATGATTTTGCGCTCGAAAACACTGCAGCTAAAAAGACGGTAGGAGGAAACTTTTTCCATATTGAGTGTTGCCAGGTGGGGTGTGTTTTCAACCCAATTGGGCAATTTATAATGGGCTTGGGCGGGTCGATTTTTTTTTGGAGTCTTCGGCAGAATACAGTTTACAGTCAATGAAATCTGGCAACCTTGCATACAGGACCACACGGGTCCAGACGTCGAGGTGATGAGTAATGTCGGGAAAACAAGTGGATCCCAGATTTCTTTTACACCCAAGCATGTCAAAATATTCCATTAAAACTTAATAACCTCAAACTAAATCTAATCCGCATAACATTTTTTAAAACGTTTCAGGTGACTTCTAGTAGCCTAAAATTACAGATTTGTATTTAAGAGAGATCACTCAACCTTCTTATCACTCTGCTCACTCAACCTTCTTGTCGCTCTGCTCACTCAACCTTCTTATCACTCCTTGTTCTCTTAGAATTATAATTTTGATTAGTCAGATCAGAGGACAGTTTTCCACTTTGTCTCAGTCCATTTTAAATGAGCTTGAGGCCAGAGAAGGTGGCGGCGTTTCTGGATCTTGTTTATGTATGGTTTCTTCTTTGCATGGTAGAGTTTTAACTTGCATTTCTGGATACTGCGACGTACTGTATTCACAGACAATGGTTTTCGGCAGTGTTCCAGAGCCCATGCAGTGATGTCCACTACCGAATCGTGTATGTTTTTAATGCAGCGCCGCCTGAGGGCCCTAAGATCACGGCCATCCAATATTGGTTTTGGGCCTTGTCCCTTGCATACAGAGATTACTCTGGTTTCTCTGAATCTTTTAATTATATTATGTACCCTAGATGATGAGATCCCCAAACTCTTACATTGAGAAACATTATTCTTAAATTGTTGCACTATTTGCCGGTGCAAGTAGTAAATGTAGGGTATAATGTGTCACTTTGGTGATTTATGACCCTGGTGGGCGGGGCTTCCAGATTGATTTGACAGGTGGGCGAGACATCCGGTTTGCAGGGTGGGACTTCCTGTATGACGTGTGTTAGGGCGGAACTTCTGGAATGACGTATGCATGTCCGGTGACTTTGTAATTTATGATTGCATTGTTGTGTCCATGTTTGATGTTTTACAACAACTGATAAGCACCCCGGATGAGTGTTATAACAGGTGAGATATGTTTGATGTTTAACAATGGGGGTCTTAGGGTTCCGGAATGTTAAATTCCCAAGCAATAAATAAGTGCTATAACAGCAGCAAGATGTTTGGTGTTTAACAAAAGGGCACCAGGGTTCAGCAATTCTATAAACCCCTTGGCATTTTATGTTCTGACAAGTGGTACAACAGATGTCCTACAACCAGTGGGTGTTAACCTTCCATGTTTTACATTGTGCGTGTAGCATTTTGTTTTTCCACAAGCACAGAATTACATGTGGGAAACATGCTTTTTTGTGTAAGATTTAAAGAACATGTCAGGACTTATGATTTTGGAGAGTTTCTGCCCATTTTTTTAATTTAACAAGAGATGGATCTTAAGATCAGATCCACCCAGGATAATTATTAATTCAGGTCAAACAATTTCTTTTCCAAGAAACCAATGACTGATATTGGAATATGGGTATTCCCCAACAAACAGGTGATTTACATGCTGCTGGTTGATCGAATGTTGTAAGGACCCAGGGTGAGACCAGGTCCAGGGGTTAGTGATACAACCCGTGGTCGGTCCCAAAAATCTCATAAACCCCCAGAAACTTTTGTTGTATTCAAATTTGTTTACACTTCAGCCATAGGTTGACAAATCAGTGTGAGTGTAATCAGCTTAAAAACACATCCGCAGATGTCAAAGCTTTCTTGAAGACCTTTGATGCTCCAGAGCGCCTTGACCCTCGGGATGCTCTTTTCGGCGGTCATACCAACGCAATTCATTTGAAGTTTACGTCTCGAGAAGGGGA
>JACXGI010006726.1:0-14324 GCA_016801175.1 Esox masquinongy
AGCTGCTTTTGTTTGTGCTGCTACAGTTTTTGGTACATAAGCTACATTTCTACTGGATAGCCAGGTTGGGATAGCGCACTGGCTTTACTCCCTTTCCACTATAGCTCTGTCATTATCGTTAAGAAAGGCAGTCGCAAAAACAAACCTTTATCGGCACAAACTGAGCACAAACGATTTAGCCTATTTTGAGTGAATTTGACCTGTAAAGTATTCTTAAATATTCTAAAAAATGAAAGCAGCACAAACGAAAAATTTAACAGCACAAACCAGCACAAACAGAGCACAAACGAATGCTGCCGATGCTTTGCTTTGGGTTGGGGGCTAACTTCACGCAGGTCTTGAACACCTACAATAAGTTAGCATGTAAGTCAATGCATTTCTTTATTTTCTGTTAAGTTTAAACAAATGACTAATGATTATTAGACCTCTACTCTCTGTCCTTGGTGCTGAAATGTGCGCAAAAATAGATCCCATGAAAGGAATCAGCTCTCTCTAAGTTGCGCATTACATGCCTTAGTCATTGTGAATGTGGCAGAGAGCTATACGTTAAAACAGTTTTCAATAGCATAATATGTCTTTGATGTCATGTCACATTGCCATGCCCCCGCTTTTGCTGAAATGACGCCCCTGAATTATGTATTAGCCATAATTCTACGGGCAAATGCGGTTTATGTAGGCTATGGATGGAGTTATTACTAGGGTTTGTATACAAAGATATAAAATTAATGGTGCGGTTTATACACGGTGCAGCTTATAAACGGGGAATTATTACGGTATGCAAGTGGTGTCTGGTAAATAAGTACATTAGTCTACTCTTTGTCAAAAATCGCTCAGAATTGCTTAGATTGTCGGCGTTTCAAATAAGAACTTTTGCTAGAACTGTGGATCAAAAAGCCATTTGGTAGATAAATATACAGATAGTTTTCCGTTCTATTAATTTAGATATATTCTGACTGTAAAATATGTTGCTGAATTTGGTGGAGCGGGGCATGTGATATCAGCTAGATAAAAACATGATTTCATGTTGATTTATTTGTTATAGCGCAAACTGGCTACGAAGTAGGCTATAGCCTATACATAAAATGTAAAACATAGTATTCGTGTTCGTTTAAAATCAAATAGTAGGTTGTCATGCTTTCATTCCCCTGATAAACAATAATTAAAGTAGCCTATTGATTTGTGATTGTAACGGCTGTATAAAATGTCTAAAAAATTGTACGATCAAAATAATTTGCGGCTCCAATCATTCCTCTTGTCGGTATACTTCTGCCGACAAATAACTACAAAACTATTTTGTGTAATACACATAATATTAGTAGGCTACTGTAAAATAAGTGCTGGTAAATAAGTTCGTTGCATTACCATGACGCACAACTTGGCGACAAACTAAAGGACTACTACAACTAGGCCTATATTTAAATAGTCTTAGCAAGCTATTTGCTTTGTTTTTATGACGTTCCTCAACGAATGTCACTTTGTTTAATTGTGTTTACAGCTAGGCCTATATTAAATCGATTTAGTAGACTAGCACGATAGAATACTGTCAAACATTAGGCTTGCAGTGGTCTCTGTTCCAAATTATAGCCTAAATTTGTGATAGAATAGTCACGACTTCACAAATAATAATCCAACTATAAACACCCTCCCTATGCTTTTATATTACATTTACTTTTAACTGTTAAATATACATTCACTATGGTAACGAATGGGAAAATATAAATTGAAGTCAGCGTATACACTCCCTACTAAGCACAGTATAACTGAAATAAAATATGATATGTAATACTCTTTTGAAATACATTTTCTTAATATAATGTTTTTTTCAGTACCTTCTTAAACCAAGTATAAAGTATTTATTATATGGCGGGTGTTATAAGACTACCCGTTCATGGCTGGCTGTTGTTATTTAAATAAAGCTATTGATTTTATAAAACTGAAAATGGTCAAAATAAGAAAAATGAAAATAAGGTAGGGAGTACATTTTTTTATACTACTCTCTAGAGAAATATGACACTCCCGATCTGCACTGTGTAATCACAATGTAAAACTGCAATTCACATGTTAGGGATTCCATGAAAATTCAAAAGACACGACAAAAGTGAAACATTTGAATATGTATATAGTACATTTATTGAATAATAACCAGATGTCGTTAAAGCATTTATTTCCATATTTACAATGTACATTTAAATGATATCTACGATACTGAAAAATAAAGTAAATAGGCTACACATTACAGGTAAGCCTATCAGTTTTCTGTGAAGAAAAATGTAAGAGAAAGACGTCCTGTTTACAGAAAAGGGTCAAATAAAATAGATTCTTCATGGGAAACCTGTAGGAGAGATGCAAAATTGTAAATATACTAATGAAAAACATGTTAATGTCTGCGATTTGAATTCGTCGTCTGTGGTTTTAACTAGCCACCCAGTCTTGCTTGTTAAAACTCATACAGAGAAAGGAGCATAGCAAAGACAGTAATATAATAAAAATATGGTCAAATAAAAATGATAAGCCTAAAAAAGATGTTGCGGTTATAGGCCTACATAACATTAAGCAACAACAAGCTTGATTGAGCAATGCCAATGGACATGAACCTTGGTTTGGGAAGGGATGACGTATAGGCTATAGCCAACTGCCGATGGTTTACGGCCACATTGATGAAATTTTAGAGAGTGAAAAAATATTTACAATGTCGCTAGCTAACCGAGGCTACAAAACACACTGGTAACTAGATATATTGCATGTAACCAAGCACCTCCAGTCAACGTGCCTGGTGGTTTTAGCTAGATGAAAAGACTATCTTAACTCACCTGTATTTAGCCGAAAAACGAACCCGTTCCTCCTCTGTTCGTCGGAGGTGTTTAACAACTTACTGTTCGTACAGACTAGAGATCCCCGGGTTACTGCGCCCTCTGCTTTATAGAATAACATCTACACGAGTATGGTGCGTTCAGTCGTCTGGGTAGGTCGTCTATGACAGTCGACTGAACGTGTATACTGACACGTCGTGTATACGGGTATAGGAACGCGTATACATGGGTGCATACACGTATACACGTATACACGGTTGCATACGCATATAGACGTATACACGGTCGCTTACGCGGTGGTATGCAGATTAGGTCGTTTCAATAGCTTATTAAAGTCGCTTTTCACCTGCCATACTAGGTCCTTTCAATAGCTTATTAAAGTCGCTTTTCACCTGCCATACTAGGTCGTTTCAATAGCTTATTAAAGTCCCTTTTCACCTGCCATACGCACACACGCACACGCACACACACACACACACACACTCGTTGTTAGACTGAGGGACCAGGGACCATGTTGGTGGATAACCTTTGGGGGAATAGAGGTTATGTGCAGCTGTTGGAATGAAGAGATCATGGATGTATATGTTTGGAAGGGATTGTAAGTGTGTAGAGGTTAGAGGGGTGCTATGGAGTTTATATGTCGTATTGCACACTAGGAAAGAATCTAAAGAGTGAACGTGGAGATCGAGCGATGAGGGAGGCTCCAATTTAAAAAAACACAATGAACTCCCGCATCGAATATGATGACTTCAAAGTGCTGTATGCCATGATGAATGAAAACCTGCATTGATTATAAGCCGATTTACAATGTATTATGAATCTTCTGTTCCGTGGTATATGACAAGTGCATCTCAATGCATCTCAGTAATACGGGACATAATTAGACAAAATGATTTGTCCGTCAATATATGGTACGGTAGCTGTGTATATAACTCGGATTCTACATGTAATTGCATCTCTTGGGATTATTGCGGTGAGATTGTAATTTTTCAAATCTCCTCGAGGAACCCCAACAAAACATGACCCATATGTGGCTCCACTGTATGCTAAGAACTATGTGTGTGTGTATGTGTGTCTGTGTTTGTGTGCCTGCGTGTATGTGTTTGAGAAACTAAAGTGCTTAAGTGCTTTCAGCGGGGAGTGCTAAAGATAAATCATCTCAACCGTTAATTTTTTATGGACCAAGGTGTATATTGGGAGCTCTCAAATATGTACTCTGCCTCATGCTCTGCAGAGGAAATGAGAAAAACGATAAAAAAAGACAATCATAATGGGATTGACAATACATTTGAGGGACGTCTTCAGTTGCTGGGTTGTTTGGGTTTCTGTCACAGGTGAATTCTTCTATGGGTATGTAGGCTGGTGAGGGATATGAGGGAACTGTAGTCAGCCCTTCCTATTTATGCTACACTGTAACACAGTAAAAACATTTAGACTAACAAACATCTGCTATGTTTTTAGAAATCATTATTCATTCATTCATTCATGTGAATTGCGCAACAGTTTCAGTTTGATGATGTAGTTCTGTATGGTTCAGCTGGTAGAGCATGGCGTTTGTCATGCTACGTTATGGGTTCGATTCCCACAGGGTTGAACACATTACGAAAATGTATCCACTCCCTACTTAATATAATTACGGTTGGATGAGATTGTCTGCTAAAATGTAAACTCTAAATGTCTGGCATGTATGTGGACTGATTATTCAAATACAGTATATTGCACTACACTAATTGGACAAGCTGAAATTCTGAAAAATTTCGAAAATCCAACCTTGCTATTTTACAGCTCACCCAAAATACACAGCTATCCTACTGTTAATTACAAAAACAAACACTTATTTCAAAGCAACTCAGGCCAATACATCTGTCATTAACACATTTAATATTAATCACTGTTACATTATCTCAACTTATTCGCAGCGTGGAACCGTGAACACGTAAAAATTTGGCGAAAGTAAATCATGTTAGCTAGCGACTATGCTAACAATCTGATAACTTCAACACTTGCTAGGCTATGCATGTTTTTGCATGGCACTGGAATAAATGAAAAGGGATAGGCTTCCAAGCTTCCAAGCTAAGCTGCATATACAAGAGATGTTTGTCTTTTTCTCATAGTAAAACACATTTTAGTTAATTATTTTTTTTTCATTGATAAGAGGAAGTAAGCCTACTTACCGTAAACAATGGGAGAATGAACAGCTCTACAATGACTTTTGTTTTGTTCATTATGAAAATACTATTACAATTATTGTCTTATTGTCATGCTTTTGTGATTGCTATCCTTAGAAAGAATAGTAATGCTGTAACTAAATTTAATGAACTGCTTTTAAATGGAAACATTTAATTACTTTGTCAAATCTTTTGACAGATCCAGTACAGAACACAATTTCCATAACTGGAAAATCTAGCTGCAATAAAAGCTTCAGCGAATTATTGTGCAGGGCAATCTTATAAAATCCGCAAAATTAACTTTCAGTGAGAACACCTTGTCTTAACATCCTGTTTAAATTCATTATCACCTCGACCACTATAATGTGCATCTGTTCGGCAAATGTCCATTTAGGGAGAACACAGCTTGAGCTCAGTGGTGGTGAAAACCGGACCTGTCTGGTGGTGAGAACCCCCTCCGGCATTCGCTTCGAGCAAACGCCCCAATGAGAACCATCCAACCCGGGGCGGCAAAACGGGGCCAGTGAACGTCAGCTCAACGGCATCGCCTTAATGTGGCGCAACAATTCCCCATCAGGACTTGTTCAAACAGAGATAGAAAAAAGGCCACAGGAAAGCAGCTCTGGGAAGACGGAGAAGCAGCAACAGCTGAAGAAGAAGCGGACGAAGAAGACGTGAGCGAAGCAACAAACCATGCTTCCGTCACTACTGCTCTGACCTGCGACTAGGGTGCCGAAGAGATAAGAAGGCAGGCTTGAAGCGAAGGGTTCAAAGGCCGTCCGAGTTCTGACCGCCTGCACCTAATCCTCTGGAAGTGCCTGGACTCCACTCCCTGTTCTTTTTCTGCTGATAAAATACCCTCCCGGGCCCTGAACACCGGTCCTTTGTCCGTTCCATGTGCCTTTTCCCATTACAGTCAATAACACCTTTTCCCTGAAGGAGAGGGAGCTCTGAGGAATACGCCTCTCCCGGCAGAACCGTAATTATACCAATTTTAAGGCAGGGATTCCAGTCATGCTCAAGCCCTCATTGACCTTGAAAGGTGGGATTGAAGTTTGACTTCACGTTTGCACACAGTGAGAGCAGATGCCCCCATAATGTGTACCCAGATGGTAGACTGACCGGTTATGTGAGATAGGCACTGCAATCAAGACATTCCAGAGAATTCTCAAGACATTCCAGTGTTCAAAAATATGTATAAATATCTAATCTGTATCCTTGCCCTTACACTTATCTGCTAATTAAAAAAAGCTGACTTGCTCATCAGGTGCTGATGACAATACAACCATTAACAATACTGTACTGATCATGAGGTAACTTGTGGTCAGAATCAGGTCATCTGATGTTTAGTGGATTCTGGCATCAGGCTACGTCGGGGGTTGAGTGAATGCTGAGGTTGCTTTGACTCATATCCTGACTAACAAACTGACAGATGCACAACACAGTGTTCCTGCTGGCCAAGGTTATAATAGTATGCTAAAACTATTGAAAAGAAGATTGAATCGAAAAAAAAGGGAAATTGGAACATATTTTGAGTAACTGAATAGTCAGCAACACTTATTTCCTCTGTATATAAAGAAAATACAGATAAAATAAAACATTTGGTTGATCTACTTAGCTGTTGTTTTGTTATCAACGCAGGACATTTACACTGACAAACACATGTCTTTACCAGTAGTATGATGTGAATCCACTTTTTTAAGCACAGATTAGGATATATGGGATAATTAGGTTAATGAAAAGAAAACAAATCAACCATAATTGTTCAATAGGCAGAGAAAGCAGCTACAGTGTAGTAACAGCTAGTGTTGGGTTAACTGTACAGTATTTGATGATGACATATGATATTAGCTAGCTAACGTTATATAGCAGCTGTGTAGATGAATGTGCATTGATCTTCTTCATAAAACCCACCAGGAATAAGGATAACCTCGAACACTTGAGGTTATCCTTGAACAGGGACATAATGTACAGCTGTGGAAATCCGACACTGGATAATATTTCATCCATGGCATTCCCTGCCCCGTGCACTATACTCATTCCCTGCCGCGTGCACTATACTCATTCCCTGCCCCATGCACTATACTCATTCCCTGCCCCGTGCACTATATGGGTGTAAACAATGGTGCAAATGTGAAGCACACTGTCATTGTAGACACATAGCCTGTGGGGAATCAGGAGACAATGGATAGATTGATATTATCAGGAGAACAGTGACTCATAACATCTGTGTCCTGGCATAGTGGAATGCCAGGAGTTGTTGGTTTCTGGTACCAAACAGACACATGCAGGAAGCATCTCAATAATGGAAAGATAGAACAGAACGGAGCAGAGGACACAAATAAGTTTGATGCCATTGAGATGATGCACCCACCGTATCCTCACAGGGACTTTCCTCATGATGTCATTCCCTGAGGAGAACAAGCCACCGTTTCCTGTTGATATAAGGATGTCAAAGACAGCCCACTGTGCTAATGCTGTAATCATACAGACAGAAAGAGGAGACATATCCTGAATTGGCAGACTGTCAAATCACTGACGAAATCACATACAGGGTATACAATCTATCCAGATATGGGTTAGTTATCTTTCCAAATATTTTTTTTTCAACCCTATGCTCCTGAAACTTTCTCAAACAGTTTCAAACCTGAAAACTCAAAACTCTTGATTCTCAGACAGCAAAATAATACACTACAGGTCACTCTAGAAAAACGTAATTACTTTAAAAAAGCATTTTGTAAGAAAATTATTGTTTTTAAGGGGGACTCATTTTGTTTCATGTACTGTACTTTGTTATGGCAGTTAAATCTGCTCAGCTATTCATATGTGCTTCTTCTTTTTGGCCATGTCAGCTTTAAAACAATAATTTCTTTAGTATTGCTTTGAAAATATAAAGTAATGAACTAACTTTCTTTTTTTTTGTAGATTTACCAAGTGTGACCATTTTGAATTTGGTCTTGGAACCAAAGTTGCAGAGACATACTGTAATAGATATAGGTATGGAATAAATGCAAAAGGACATGAACACCTTGAATCCCAAGGTTTTGAAACACAAGCCCTTTTAAACTTGCCTGTAGTGCCATTTGGATGGGTTATGTTCACATTGCAGTTTATTCATGTAACAGATGCTGTTATCCAGAGTGACTGTTTTAATGGATTTATCTTAAGAGGTTAGATATTTGTAGTGTGTTTTCATTATTTAGCTGACATTTAACCAGGGCAACTTATATATATGCATTCTTGATTGCATAAATTAAATACCTATCATACTTCAAAATGAACCAACTGGATAATAAGTAGATTGGTTTCGCCCCTCAATTAAAATGTTTTTCTCATTGAATTCTCCTTCCGATGTAAATGACCTCCTCGTGCATCATGCCACAAATTCAGTCGACATCTATCAGCCTTGTAACGTTTGGCGTACAGCCTACAATAATGTATTTTATTCATGTTCCCCCCAAAAAAGTCAGTCAGATATGGATTATGTTTGTAGAAAGCCTTGGCAAGCATGTAAAAAACTTCACAGCGAGGAGCTGGGCATGCAGTGACCATTTCTCTCCAGGTAGCCACTGGATTAGCCAGATTAACCGTAATTGTTTGAACTGTAATGTCTCTCCATCTAACTAACTCAGCAACAGGATTGACCTGTCAGCAGAGCCTGATTATACACCGATTATACATTAATATAGTTTGTGCTGATCTCAAAGCTACTTCCATATGTCTCTTTGTCTTTTTGACTAACAGTCAGCTACTTATCAACAGTCAGCAGTCTACTTATCAGTATGTCATGTTTTGCACGCTGGATTTGTTGCTGTCGCTAACATCTGTGGAGAAATGTTTTTCAAGATAAAGTGCACATCCGTGGCACTGACCATTATTGGGTTTCATATCTTGGTAGGTGATTAAGATGATACTTAATCAAAATATCATGTGAACTTTATAAAAATTTAATCTCCATTTTACAGGCACTGTAAATCTTTACCACAAACAGACAGGGAGTGATTGAATATGTAAAATTATGTAGTGTGACATCCAGGGGTGTCAACTGACTTTATGGAGTTGGATTTCAAACTTCACACGCTGCCCTTTTCAGACATTGGCTCTATTGCTCCAGGCATTCTTCAGATCTATGCGTAGGCTAAACATGCACTGTTTAAATAAGTGACAAGTGACAACAACTGAGTTCTTCAGTTCCCCTATATATTTTTCAGCAAAAGGGTTGCAACAAAGTTTGCTCTTTGGACAACTTCAGAAAGGTCTCTCCTCATTTTGTATGTCTGACAAAGTGTTTCACAATTCAAATATTTTGTTTCAAGGAATGGACCCTGATATGCTTAAACAACATATTAATTGAAGCTCTACCAATACCTTAAATGTGATACCGCTTGAGCTCCTGTTTCCATTATAGGATATAATTTCAGAAGTATTTTGAAGCTTCTTTACAAAAATTTGTACTGACACCTATTTCTGTTCAAGTCAATCACTGCAACAAAGCTGACAGCTCTTTAAAAATCATTGCATCCCCCAAACTTATCATTATTAAAAGATGGCATCAAATGTGATCACTTTTGATTATAAGATAGCTTCCTGTTTACTTAAGTAAAGCTCGCTGTTTACTTATCTTCAAGTAGAATATTTCTTTCCAAGCATGATGGTTAACGTTTCATCTTAAACTGTTCAGGTGAAAATCCTCCTATCTTCGCTACATGATAGGTAGAGGCTATGCGTCAAAATGATTGAAGGATTAATAGTAGCGTATTGGTACCGTTAGCTAGCTAGCTCCTGTCTGTACCTATGAATTACATGTACTCACCAGTGCACCATCAGACTCAGATTTGACAGCCCACAGAGGTAAAAGATAGATTGGTGAAACTGTAACCCACATCCTGGCAATCGGCTCTATTTCCAAAGCAAACAACTGTGTTGCTCTTCTGAAGACTACACAAAAGGTCTACATGGCAGCAGGGCAGGGCAGACCTCAGCGTACTGTGTCTGGGATGAGAGCAGTATGTAGAAATGTTTACAAAACTGTCATTCAAACCCAACTGTCATTTACATTGTAAAGCAATTAGGTATTAACTCCATTTTGATTGTTAAACTTAAACAATAGAAAACATGTTTTATATCAATGTCATAGAGAATATTTTAAAACAGAAAAGTATGTTAAGGGATTCAGTTCCACTTTAAAACCAAAGGCAGCTAAAGTATTTGAAAGGAAACAATAGTGAGAGGATAGTCTGCCACTATCATCTCACTAAAGTCATATATCTCATGTGATTTCCATCCTTTGGCCTGCTTGCTTGCGGAAACACACACACACCTGCTTCTGAAACAATATATTCATACTTGGGGAATTGAAACCCCCTACAGCAGTTACGTTTAGTTACGTACCAGGCCTAAAGTTGTATATTCTGTGTCAGGAGAAAGCTGCAATATCTGAAAGTGCTGCTGGATGTGTGATGAAAACTAAGGTTACTCAAGCTGTAAATAAGTAGGAGAGGGAAAAGCTCTGGCAGTAATGTAAACGTCAGTTCCACATTCATACTCTAAAACTTAGGAAATATTGAATAAACCCAATAAATTTTAGGGCCATTTGCACAGGCATAAAAAGGAGAATCAGTGGTCCTAAATCATGTTGATGTTGATGATCACCGCAGGACCACGTGGATTAATATGGTCAGGCTTGAGGGTTCATGTGTGTGTTTGCGTGTGTCTGTATATCTGTCAGACATGCGCAGTTAACGTACGAAACTTTAAAGGTGACTTCCAGAGTGGTGATGTCATTCTCCTTCACCTCATTGGGCATTCTGAAGACAATGCTTTGTGGTTCCCACCACAACGGCAACATTTCACATTGTCATCATTTTTGTAACATAGCATTCGGATTTTGGCTTCTCCCTTCTGCAGACACTTGAAACGTGTCCAAAAGTGATCATATGGCATTGATTTTTGGATAAATGCTCTGACACATTGACCCCAACAGGACCTGTGTAGGTATACATATAAAACAAGAAAAATGAGACCACTATTTATTTGTCACATTATTCATCCAACGTGCAAAAATTTCTCCTAGATTGTTTTATTTCGGCTACATCAGTGTTCACGAAAAACTAGATAATGCTGTGTTGAAGGACAAAGCAAATACCCCGATCGGGGTGAGACGCAACACTCTCTTTCTGTATGATGTACCAGAGTTCAGAACGTGTTGACTTTTGTGGCCCTCACTGCCTATACTTTAACCTGCACCTTTGGTTATGATGTCTCAAGTAGCTTCTTCAAAACTGGAAAGTCAATATGTTGCTAATCATCACCCAATGTTAATCAGACAGCCCTGACATTGGTTTTCATCGTAGTCAGGCATTTATCATTATAACACATGATATTGTCTTTTCCACAACATGGTGATTCATTTGCTCCCTTCTACACTTGAGACCAAAATTCCAAAAGCATAACACTGATCACAATACTGGCGTCTTCTCAAAATAACTGTGCTGTTGTTGCTTGAATGTACTTTTGAAAAAGTGAACCAATTCTTCAGTGTAATCATTTATAATAAAAGATTGCTTCCTTTAAAAACACATAAAAAAATATACAGGCTCCTAAATCCAGGATTAAAAATCCTGGTCGCTGCATACCGATGTAGGGAACTTGCACCATCTGAACATCAATCAAATTTCAAATGTGTGGCCGTTGGCCGATCAAACCCACCCATAACATTCACACATCCACCTGGCTTCCTTTGAAACAGGAATTGACCTAATCATGCTGGTACACCTGCCCACCAGGCCTGGAATTAAAAGACAGCTTTCTCACTTGCATTCATACATTTCAAAGGGTCTTCCAGAGACAGGACTGGGGGAAATGTGGGAAAGCAGCCCAAATGGGACCCGCCAATAACAAACATTAGACAAATTAACTGTTTTTTGGTCGTAAATGCCAAGAAAGATTAAATATTTAAAAAAATGTCTCTTCTCAAGCAAATTATGAACTTGGGATCTTGTGTGTGAAGGAACATGTACTGATGATCGCTGACGTTGTGAAATGTTATGAAATCGTTCCTCCCTTAGTGAATACCTTCCCTCTCCTTTAATGAAGGCTGTCATATTTTGTATTATTATATAGGGGATATTATAGCCTGAACAATGACCGAGCTTTCCCGATTGTATAATGGATTTATCCATTTATAATTGGTGCAAAAGTGAACTCCCTATGAAAAGGGACTCTTCACAGGGAATTTTCAGACAGTCATTTTAAGTAGAACTGTAAAAGCGGAGCACGAAAATGCTCATGATGCAGATAGATGCTTAATAGTCCATAGGTAGATATACATTTGGTAACTGGAGAGAAACCACGCTGTTGTTAATCTCAAGATGCAGATCAGCCGGAGTCGCTGCTGAGCATGGATAGTGAGTAGACATGTCTAAGGCCAGCTCCTACGATTTTTTTACAATAATTTGTTGCAAGCCAATTTTCTTCATCTACAAAGTTATCTGAGAACTGCAATAATGCAGTTTACTCGTAACATGCCAAAACAGCCGAAAAAAAAATACTTTGACACTCCTGACTGGGGAACTGCGAGTTAGGGTAGCAGCATGGAGGTAGCTAGTGTCAAGCTTCCCGAACCTACATTGGCTAATGTGATTAGCCTCATCGACAAGTTTAGGGAAGAGACCCAGACTTCAATCAACAACTTGCAATCGACCATTCTCTCAGTTGGTGGTTGTCTGGCAGACGTTGAAAATTCACTGCAAGGTGGACTCAAGAACTACTGCTTTGGAGAGCCTTTGCGCCCAGCTAGCTAAGAACAATTCTAATGTGCGCAAGAGGCTGGATGATTTGGTGTATTAAAGCAGGATCTCGCCCGTTGGTCTGTTCTCCCTTTGTCATTGCTGGAAGGTACACCTATTTAAGAAAAAAAGTTCTACCATACTTATTATATCCATTTCAAATGATTATCAAATGATTGATCAGTTAACAGAAAGGCACAAAATCCCAGCCACCCATTTTTAGGTACTTGCAGTTACTCAGCTATGGTGTATCCACTTTCAAACAGTCTCAATACTGTGGGGCAATCTTCTCTTTAGAACAAATATTAATTGATAGCAAGGACCAAATTACAGTTACACGACACTATGGGCCACTCTCCTGGACAGTGAATGACAATACAGCTAAAATTAAAGCAGAATGGGAGAGTGATTTTGGTGTTGAAATTGTAGATAAAGAGAGGGATGATATGTGCCTCAACCTATCTGGCTGTTTTTTCACTAACAGAACTACAATTTAAGATAAATCATAGACTATTGTTGGCATATAGTGGTTACCTTAATTCCACACAACATATAACCCCAATGAGACACAATGAAAAGAACGCAGATCTTTCAAAGTATTGTAATAAATGCACAATTACAGAAGGCTCATACGTTCACTGTTTGCCAGAATGTGTATATACTCACAAATTCTGGAAATATTTTCTTAAAGAAATCAATGACATGATTGGTCAGACAATGGACATTTCTCCTTCATCATGCATTGTTGGTATAGATAATCCCCAAATGGGGACAGTAGATGTTATATTTTCAATGCACTGTGTTTTTACATTCCTGTCTTGTATTATCATTAGCTTTTTCATCTGTCAGATCTGTCATGACCTGTACACCTGTCGATGTTAATAATAAAAAAAAATGCAGACCAGCCAACCTTTCACCGTATGTCAGCATCAGCAACTCAGTGCAACCTTGCTTTATCTCACCAGAATGACCGACCATCTTTATCCAGATTCTGACATGCAGAGGATAACCGCCAAACAACATTGCTCTTTGATTCCTGCTGGTGTTGGGAGCTGCCTTCTGGGTAGGTATATGTTGGCCATGAGACCGAAAGTGGCAGAACAAAAAGCTTGGCCGTGGATGTAGGATTTGAGCGTATTTAAAATGTAGGAAGAGGCAGCCTAGTCTTTATCTAAGCTTTATCAGAAAGCCTGTGGAGTGTGTGAAGGAGTGAGAAGACATGGGAGGACTTAGGAAGGTTGAACATGAGGCAGGATGCGCAGTTCTACATAAGTTGCAGGGGTTTGATGGCTCAAGCTGAGAGCCCGACTGACAGTGATTTGCAGCTGTGAGATGATAAGTGCTTGGATGACCTGCACAGCTTTCTGTGTGAGGCAAATTCTTAATCTACAAATTTTGTAGATCATGTACCTGCAGGAGTTACCCTTGCGATACCGACAGTACATTAAACCCTAAATCAAATGGCTAAATGGAGGTATCTTAAAAAAATTCCATTTGTTAACTTATTACAAATTGTTAATTAAGGGCCAAAAGGGGCAAAGAGTGTTTTAATGCTCACG
>JACXGI010006726.1:14424-40771 GCA_016801175.1 Esox masquinongy
GGGGGGGGGGGGGGGGGGGGGGGCATTTGGTTGGCTTAAATATTTATATTACTAAGTCTGTCAATGTTAGTATTCAGTACTATAAAGAAAGTTATACAGTTATTAAACAGAAGAATTGCATTGATGAAGGGATTCATGTTTCTTTCGCTTTGCTGTTTTTTTTTTGTACAGTGTTATGATACGACCTTTTTCTGTAAAAATGGTTTGTTCTACCAACAGCCAATCAGTGATATCTTAACACCTACAGCCAATCAGAGTGATACTTTAACACCAGCGCAACTTTGTTAAGGCTGCACTAGGTAGGATTTCTTCAGTATAAAACAAAAGTTGAGTGCCAGTGGAATGTCAATTTATAATTTTTGGAGCATGCTGCTACTTCCCAGCCAATTCTGTCCAGGCAATCCCGTTCCAGCCAATCACCTTCTGCCAGGCGGGCTTTCCTCCGTGGCTTATTTTGTGGATGCGCATTTTACCTGGATGATATATATAGCATAAACAAATTAATTTTTTTGGAACAGGTAATTCTATTTTTCATATTTTTATTCGGAACGTCATTCTCTATTGGCCATTGTTGTGGAACCACTTTCTGACCAGTGAGTAATTGCAAAATGCTTTAATTGTATTTTTACTGACAAAAATCCTAATTTACTGACAAAAATTCAAATTTAGCCAACATAAATTTGTCAAACTACAGTATCTATCTGGCTAAAACATTGCCACCATTGCAGTAGCTAGCTCGCTAAAACATTGCCACCATGCAACCAAAACAAGGAGCACAGAAATGGAAGGACAAATCTAACAGAGAACATCAAAATATGTGTAGCAGTTAAATAATAGCTCATTGTGACTGAGTAGGTTATAAATTGAAAAAATGTGACATAGCCTAATAAATTACCGGTGTTGAAAACAAAGGGATTTGAATGTGGCCTAGTTGTGAATTAAAACATTAAACAATAAACCGTTTATGACCTGTAATCGTTTGGACCATAATAACTATTATTAACTATTTATTAATTATTTGGCCTGTGGTTTGGATCCTAAATGTTAAATTCTGTTCCGGGCACTTGGATTCCTGTTGACGTCCCTGCCTATATGTACTGTACATAAACCTGAACTGCCTCATAACCCTACACATTGCTTCATTGGTTTTCCTAAATATTTATTGTGTTACTGTTTTCTGTCTTCAGTGTTTATGTAATGTGTAGTTTACAAGCTAGACACTTCTAATGTTAAATTAACAAGAGAATGTGCTAGTTAGCTTATTTACAACAGAGTGTGACAGAGGGCGCTGGCATGCTAACAGCTTGTCATATTATTCATATTGCATATGTTTAATGACTTCATCAGTGTTTACATATGGTGAACATGTATTGTTTATTTTGTCTATGTTGCTGTGTCTGTTGGAGCCATGCATATGTTGTATGGTAAAATTTGTGTTCCATTTATGTTTATTGATTCGAGTAAACCTTAATGCCAGTGACCACCGGACCACTGACCTCCCCACAGGTCTCGGTGGTCCGTTTGAACACAGTGAGGTTGTTTGCTCCAGGCTTATCATGCCTGGCTAGCTGACTGTACTAAACCTGAAGTATGGACCTAATTGAATCTGGTTCTTTATATTCAATTATGGGAGTTGGTTTAGAATAGGGAGAATCCCATTCGGCCTCTCTCACAGATGCTTTTGCTGTCGTTGCTTTTGTGTGGCACCATAACAAAAGAGCACATGGAAAACATAAGAGAGAAGAAGCAGAGAGAAGTCCTAACACCCAGGCTGGCTGGTGGGTGGGGTTATATTTGTTCCCTGGGGGATGACCTGTGGCCATGCTGTTATGTTTGTTCTGAGGAAATGGAACTCAGTTCTGAGACGAGGGGCTAGTTAAGTTCTCAGGGGAACCCATATCTCAATTTCCTGGGGGATGAGGTGGGGTGTTGTGTGTGTGTGTGTGTGTGTGTGTGTATTTGTTTGTTTGTGGTGTGTGTGTGTGTGTGTCTCTCTCTGTTGTTGTCAGGGCCTGCATGTGTGTCGGTGGGTGTATAGCGGTAAGGGGGCTTGTTGATGCTGGACTGGTGACACTCCAAACACTCTCTCCTACTGGGTTGGAGTCCCACCACAGTTTCCTCCACTGAGATGAATATTAATAATTCAAGGTGATCTTAATCTCTGCGGGTTGCGAGGAGGTCCTGCTTGCCTGTTACCCCAGGATGAGCTGGAATTACTTTTGCATGAAAGGCCACAGGCAGAGAGAAGGGCAGAGAGACAGGCAGGCAGACAGACACATTCCTTTGTGCTAAAAGTCAGCCCCTGAGAATTCTGAATCTGGTGCTAGTGTATTAGTCTGAAAACACAGACAGGCAGAACAGAGACTGTGGCTGTGAGGCTGTTTCTCTTGGAGCCCACTGCAACAGAGGGAATGGTTTATGCTCCACTTTTGAAGTGTTCTCACCAGCCGGGCCTCAACGATAAAATCTTGTTTTGATGACAGCCTCAAGCGGCCACACGACGCATGGATCTATACGGGGTCCACCCATCGAGTCTCCGGCTCTGCCGCTTAATTTCTTCCATTGAACTCCCACAGCAAATGTGTGATGTGGAGGTATACAATGCTACTGTGTGCAAATAGCTGTGTGTTTCTACTACTGTGTGTGTGTGTGTGTGTCTGTGTGTATCTGTGTGTGTGTAGCTCTATCACAGGGGAAATGAAAGGTAATAGGTTAGGCTGACCTGATGCTTCCCGGATCTCTTCCTCCGGGCCCTGCAGGGTGGTTTGATGGGTAATCTAACACACACAGCCACTCTCTCACCAATTCTCTTTCCAATGTCTAACTCTCTCTTTACACATCTCTCTTTCTCCCCAATTCTATCTCTCTCTCTCTGTTTCTCTCTCTATACATGTAAGGGACGTGTTTGAAGTTTAAGGTCTAGAGTGAGATAATGATGTGCTTGTGTGCTTTTCAGGTTGATAGAACAAGAGCTCATTGACTTGTGCTTACAGTTACAGCTGTAGCTCACATGGAATCAAAGAAGAAAAAAATCACCCCTCTTCAGGAGGTCAAAAACTGCCTCAGCTTCTGTGGTCATTATGCATGTCTTAAAATGTGATTTGGACTGACAAGTTGAACCTGAACAAGTTAAAACTGCCAAATTCGATTTTAACAAGGTACCGATGTGTAATATTATGAGTGAACATTTTAGCCATGTTTTCAAATGGGTTTCACAAAATGTTTTGACTTTTTTATTATTTCAGTAAAGATACTCCAAACTACTAGAAAATACTAGGGTCTCTAGCCAAATAACGTTTTGTATTGCTAATGTGCTACAGATAAGTGTAAGATGCGTTTTATTGCAATATCCGATTGAGCCAACAAATGCAGTGATTACCATCTTCAATGTTTTATTGCCCTTTATATTTTAATCACACTGCAATATTGAACTTCTGTGATTAAATAGCGCCATGACCATTTTTTGGGCTACCTATTGAAAAGGAATTTCAATTATTTTACTTTTTAGATCTCCAAAAAAAGACCTCAGCAACACAGTTCTGAAGATTGTAACATTGTGATAGCCAAATAACACATGCATGTGGTGGGTGTATCTGTATGGTAACAACTGTTTGTTATAACCCATGAATGCTATATTGTGTCCTTGGGCAGATTCCAAAACTTAACATTCAGCAAAGTTCTCTCCGTGTATCGCAGCTCCTCCATTTTCCCAGTTTGTTTAAACCCCCTAAATACCAGCAATATATCTTTTGAGTTTTGCATTCGCACCTTAACCTTCGCAGCTAGTGGAAATGAGAGTTGGGTCAGGGTGTTGAATATTAATGCCCAGTCCTGCCGCCCGGACTCTCTGCTGGCATTTATCTAAACCCTCTCCAAAAGGACAGAGAACTATGAGGCTAACGGTGACCAACAGGGGTCTCACATCCCTGGATCATCAGGACACCTTAGGACTAAATGTGCCCTGAACAGGGACTGAAGCAATTATGCACATTAACCTCTGGTGGCCTTGGTACCGGCAGTGCTAACTGAGTTGAGTCAGGATAATGGGCGTTCCTTCACACTCATTGACCCATTTAACTCTCCGGTTGACGAGCAGAGAGGGCGAGCAGAAGGAAGGCCAGCCACGATCTTCAGCTCTCCCAAATGCATTGGGAGTTGTCACGATGAGAAAGAGACTTACATAAAAACGGAAGGAAAAAAAAGGCCGAAAAATGGGAAGAAAAGACAGAAAAAAGTAAAAGAGAATGTATTGTATACATTTGAATTTTGTCACATTTATTCGATTTATTTATTAAATATTGTATACAAAAACACCTTACCTCATTTTTTTCCTTAAAACATTTAACTGAAATACCATTGAATTCGGTGCCATGAAGGACCACTCCAAATAGGCCTGCCATGATAGCCGACTGCTGGCTTCAAAGCCTCTCAATTGCCAATATATTGCATGAGCGATCCAGGGTTTATATACGTACATCATTGGATTGACCCGCCTAGAGAGAGGGAGCGGGGTTGGGATCGAGGGGAAGGGAGGGAGAGGGCCATTATAGCAACGGGGATAGAAGCCCACCCAGCAAGATGGACGGACGTGTACGCTAGGGCAAACATTTCCTGCAGTTGAGCGCACCTCCCTCGCTGGGCATCTCACTCTCCCAAGGGCAAACACAGAACGAGCCAACGGAGACCCAGTGGTCCGCCTGCCTTTGTCTGAATCAGACCTCGGTGGCCCGACACAGGTTCTGAGGAATCCCATGGCCCCCTTGGAGCCCCTGGCCCTTTTGTCCTCATTGTTGCATCTTCACAACCACAATCTACACATTATTTATAATAAGGAACATGCCAGAACACTAATGAAGGAGGAGCTGGCATTTCTGTGGGGGGGATGGTGGTGTGTGTCTGAGTGTGTGTGGACTCTTTCGAATGCTCGGTTGCATCTTTCTGTACTTCGCTGCACACTTGTCTTTTTTTATGTCAGGAAGTGAGGAAGGCATGCGTGCACTATGCTGTGAGGCGGACAGAGAGAAACCATCCATCATAATGTTAGCATCTGTGCAGACTGCATGATCTTTAGATCATCTGGACGAGCTGTTGAAAATCACACAAGGGTGAGAAGAGGCAGCCTGCCTTGCTGTAATGTAAAAGTCTGGGAGTACTTTGGTACAGATTCATCTAACCAGTGGGGCAGCCACATCGCAGCTGATAACAGATTTATACTGAATGTAAAATGGTGTAGAGAATGAAATGGATGTGACTAAAAGATTTAACAGGGCGATAGATGGAGTCCAAAGATGCGGTATGAATCAAACTTGTTAGAAGGCAAAGAATCCAATATCAATGTGTGTTGTTTTAGAAGGATTCGGGATGTGGTGAAATATGTATGTGTGTGTTAAAGGATTGAAAAGGGTTAATATTACTATGTATTTGTGTGTGTGTGTATGTGTGTGTGTTTGTGGGTGAGAGAGATAGAGAAATAGATTGAAAGGTTGTCAGGGTTTGAAGAAAATTGCTCAGTCAGGGAAGGAGAAGAGAGAAATTAAACAGAGAGAAGGGAAAGAGAGAGAAGTTGTGGGCTGAGTAGCTATATGGTGTTACTATGGCTTGGATTTGGAAAAGTCTGATCTTCTATACTCTGATCTTTCCCTGTGATCTCTGATCTCTCTGAGATCTCGTTTAAGCCGTTTTGTATCCTAAAATGAATGTGACACTAACTGTTCATTTAGAATTTCTGATATTGGATTTTTATACCACACAAGGACATACAAGGATATGCTCAATCAAAAGCACCTGTGTTACGTTTTTGATTGCCGAGTTGATATGTTGCTAACATAATGCTGTTCTCCCTATTGTACCTCATTCTGGTTTCAAATAAAACCACCAGGCCATCTGTCACAAAAGGAGCCCAACCATCAGCCAGGAGAAAGGAACCACTTTCCAGACAGAAAAGTCTCCTAGTTTGGGGACCTTGTAGAGGTTCTCGACTGGTTCCGATTGACATCACTATATACAGCGCGGTCTGTGAAGCACCCAGCATCAATTCTCGCGTGTTTACTGAAGCAGCACGGTCTGCCCATTCACCTCCCTCTGCCCGCAAGGGGCTAGAAACAAGTGTGTTTAATCTGTGACATCATTTGCATAGGTCAGTGCGCCAGCTCGGATTACCTGGCCTATCAGGGTGAATAATCGATTTGCTCTGGATCAGAGTCACAGGGCCCTTCGTGACAGAGGGCAAATAATGCGGAGGATGTGGTTGCATTTCGTCCTGTGATGTATACAGGGTAGGCACCCAATGGACTGCTATTCATTCACAGAATCTTTTTTTTTTCCAAAAGAGTGTACACCTTTGAAATGGATGTTTTATGTTGTCTTTGCGTATGCTGGTTCTATATTGGGGTTTCCTGTTGTGATGTTCCCCTACCCCTACGACAAATGGACCTTCACTATGAGTCACGTTCAGCGCTGAAAGATGAAGATGTTGTGTCAATAAGAAATGTTCCGCCGCATCCATCACCCAGTGTCAGAAACATAGACAGACATTTCACATTTCATGAACTGCACCTTACTCTCTCCAGCATTATTCATAAAAAAGGGGCCATACAGTCGGTAACTATTAACTATCCACACAATAAGTGTGTACATGTATATATGTATTTGTGTGTGGGCATGCTTTACTTACCTTCTGGGGACTGAAAGTCTGCAGAAGGTAAGTGAAACATGAAAAATGTACCATGCCGGGACATTCCCACTAAGAAGAGATTTGCGGGCTTAGAGGTTAGGTTTAGGGAGAAACTTCCAATTAGGGTTAGCCAATAGGGCTAGGTTCAGTTCGTGTTATTGGTTAAAGTTAGGGCTAGTTTAGGTATAAAGATCATGTTACTGAGGTTAGGTTAAGGTTAGTGTTAGGGTTAAGGTTAGGGAACATGGCTTTTTTTTCACCTCCCTAAAAGTTTATTAATACTGGACTGTGTGTTTTTGAGAGTTAGCCCTGTCCACAGCGGCCCCTTGGCCTTGCTGTTTTAGGTCTCTGTCTTAAACATGGGCTATACTGAGGGGAAGGTGTCAATGGAGAGAAATACTGCTAAAAAATCAGTCTTAGTCATGGAACCATGAAAGTACTGAGCTTCCTGGTGGAGATGTTTTTGAATGGTTTTAACTGTATACCAGCGTACCATTATACGAGCATCTTAGCCCATGCAGTGTTGAATCTGAAAAACCTTGTTTCAGCAGATGGTTTTCAGATGTTGCTGTATGACTCAGTCTGAATAGAATAAAGGCAAAATAAAAATTGAATTTAATCCAAGGTTATTTCAGTGAATGTCCATCTGTCTGGGTTGAATCAATCTCCACATTCACACAAGAACTGTTCTGTTCTCTATTCCAGCACTGTCACACAGACCATGTTCTTTGGTGGGGAGAGTCGGGCCGTGTAACTTTATTACTCATATTTATACGAGTGTACTTCCGAATGTCAGACTTGGACAGTGAGCAACTGTAACCTTGAGCTGAATATTTGATGAACAGTAGTTTGGTGCACAGTACAGGCACACACACACACACACACACACACACATATACACACACACACAAACATCCTCTGACTGCTAATTAAAAACAGTTACATAAAAATCATCTATTCAGTTCCAGTGCTGTTGGAGATTACAGTAAGGGAATTGTTCAGCATTCCACCATCCACCCGCCAGATTGACAGAACAACTTCCATTCTGTTCGAGAGGGAAAAAGGAAGCACAGTTGTGGCTAAAATCTGTTACCATAGATCTATTTGCCAGGGTATCATTCTTTTCTTCTTTTTTTTTCTCTTTTGCTCTCCCTCCTGCATTTTTTCCATGGTGTTTAAGCCTCGCCGATAGACACACACTCCCATTTCAGCAACAGCCTCTGAGTTTCATTACAGTGCTATGTCGAGGTCTTTTCTGTCAGCTGGAGAATATGTACAGCATGCATTTCCACACTGCTGTTGAATTTTTGCAGATACACGTCTTCTGATTGGACAAAATCATGCTATGGCGACACTGGTTGAAACAGATTACTTGAAATGCTTTCTTAAAAAAGGTTTTACTCAGCACGCATTGACACTTACCGGCGTTGATATTGTTAACCTACGGCAATAAATACTGACCCTTTTGGTCTGAGGTATTTTATGTGAAAAAAACGAATGCTTGCAAATGCTGCTTAATCAGGCAGAACTATTGGAATATCAGGCTAAGATCATTAAAAGATGCCATAGTGACGTTGAAGAAGGGTTTTCATTTATAGAATATTCACCCCATGCTCACAATTCTAATAATGAAAACTAGAAGGGTGGATGGCCTAGTAATGGTTGAATGTTTAAATACCATTCTGGGACTTAATTTGACTATTACAAAAAGAGCATGAAAACGGCAATTCAAGGTTGATTGCATTGAGCCCTTGGTGGAACAGTGAGGAAATATGAACAGAAAAATCCATAAATGGTATAGTTTGAGGGAGAAAAAAACTAACCGTTTGTTTGAAGAAAATGCTTTTTGTCTCAATCAGAAAGGTCAGTTTCAGCATTAAGTATCCCAGCTTTTATGCCCTCTCAAAAAAAATCTTCCCCTATAGCATCTGAGTGTTTGATTGTTACCGTTCCAACAGACAGCGTGCTATCTACAGCAGATCTAAAGCAGGCTCTGCACATGGACAGAAACGCTGGCAGTAAGCTGTTTAATGGACATCCGGACTTCACTCTCTCCTTACATTAAACCGGACCTGGGTTGTATCCACTCAGCCATTCATCACAGTGGCAGGTTAAACCGTGTGCACAATCTGTTTATATCCATAATTATAAGACATCATGGAGGAGAGGACTGGGAGGGTTTAGAACATCTGCTCAGCACCCAGATCAGAGCTGCTGTGCAGAGGTTCCCAGGGTCACTGCACGTACCTCTATCTGTGAGAGAGATCGAAACAGAGAAACTGTAATGAAAGTTTTGCAGAGGAATTAAAACCTGCATACAGAGATGTATCAGTCTTTCTGCTCTCTGTGCAACAGCGGTACATGCACATTTCATTAAGCTAGTTTTAATTAATTCCTGCCACAATGGACCTTTTGGTATTATAATTGCAGTTTATTTCTCCCGGGGGAGGATAAATTGATGCACACATAAACTATAGAAGTGATAGAAGTGACGAACTCCGGGGCTAATCCAAGCCTTCACCATGAAAAATATCTCAAATGAGAGGGTGCAGGATTTATTAAAACAAATAAATGAATAAAATGCCTTGATAGTGATTCAGTTTATTGTTAATAAATAATCCCTTCATTAAGAGTTTATTTACAACTTAGTTTGGGAGATTTATGGCATGTAGACTGGTGGTTTTGCTTAATTAAAATGATCACAACATCAATGCAGTAGTATTTAGAATTACAATATATTGGTGAGTAGCCACTGAACTGTAAATACAGCAGGAACAAGGTCTGACACTACTGCAAATGTATCTCCTTACACCAACTAAACCAATCATTTCTTTCATATTAGGTTAAAATTGTCATTATATGAACAGCAAAAAGGTGTTTGTTAGGCAAATGGTTTGTTAGGCAAAACTGCTGTGGATTCCCATGAGATGAAAATCTATCAACTCATCCGGCTATTTGGTCCTATTGACACAATTGACAGGTGGAAGTATTTTTCTAAACATAAGGTTGACATTTTATATTCTGAGAGAGTTGGAACTGTGCGGGAAGAACCTCCGATTAAATCAGTCCCACACAAGAGATATACGTTTTCAAGCAAATGTAACAGTGCATTCTTTAGAGAGCAGCTGGCGAGACATTGTTTTCTCTAGCTTTCCCAGCCTCTTTCATTTGGCCAACACGCAGAACTCAACTTCATAGATGATGAAAACTGAGGAACTAGAAATGATATCAAAGGATCCTGAAGGCTGGAAGGCATATACCCCAAGCCGACAACTCAACAACTCTCAGAGTCTACAATAGAAGACCCTGCTGTCATCTATTATTTTTCTGTGACTCTCCATGACTTTGTCCATATGTCATCCTGCATTTCATCGCATTCTATGATTTTTGAATCATCAGACAGTGTCACAACATTAGTCCATTACACCAACCCTGGAGCGGAGGTGATGAGAAATTGACAGTTGCTCTGCGGGTTGCGTGTTCTGCAGTGGGAGGTGCGAGAGGTGGGTAAAAATCCCCTGACGTTTTGACACCGCCGCCCCCTGTGAGTTGCATGACGTAGCGGGTGGCCAGCGTGTCTTGGTAGACGTGCAGAGGCTCTTTCAGTCTTCTAGCTGCACCTTTCCCTCATTTATCACTCTTTAGAGGGGTGGAATCTTACCCTCCATGTTCAGGCACATCCACCACGAGCTCCATAACTCACTTCTCTGTGGTTTTGACAGCTTGCCAATGTGTGTGTGTGTATGTGTGTGTTTGCGAGAGACAAGCTCCCCACAATGAGCTTTCTGTTCCACCCGTAAAATGTATCACAGTTTCTAGCTCTTCCTCGGACGTGACGGGACAGGTGTGAACGCTTGGCGCGTCGGGTGACTTGGACTGGGATGGACAATAATGTAAACATAGAGGAATGTGATACACATCACAGGGTCGGGGAGGGGGGTCTTCTATCCCCGTGGAAAAGAAATGAAACATTATCCTCCGTAACAATTGATGCCCCGCTTAAGTTGCCCTTTCAACCAATTGCCAACGTCTGTCAAGAAGTGAGCCTCTAATGGACCAGTTTGCTTTTGGTGATTTATGATGTATACATGGCGTATTATCAGGCCTCACTTTAAATGTTTCAGATTCCTTCTGTAAGGGGAGCTGCACTGACCATGCGTTGGACACACACGTGTATGCATACTGCTAGTGTTACTAAGTCTTACCTTAACTCAACTTTAACCTAAACATTTTTTTGTTCAGTAGTCTTTTTCGTTTCATTTTTTTGTCTATTGAAACTCCGGACAATGGGTCTACTGTAGTTGGACAAGGCCATCTGAACCTGCATGATGGACGTTAGCCTATTGTACATATTTATTATTTAATATGTAATCAAAGGTGGCAGCATAATGGTCAAGAGTGTTGGTTCTAATCTGCGAACTGACAAGGTAAAAAAAAACTCTTGTTGTGATCTTCATTGAGGCACCCTCATTGTGTCTGTAAATTTCACTGGACAAGAGTGTCTACTAAATGACTAGAACTTTAGAAGAGTTAGAAATGAAATAACCAAGATTACAGACTAATGAAGTATAGTTAATTCCATTGCATTTCAGTCACTGAATAAATTAATTTTACCAGGATATTAGCCAGTAATTGGCTTACTAGAATCTACTAACTAACTAATTGGAATAATCATAAGAATGGAGTAATTGCTAGCGAGACTGAAGATGAACTTTACACAGCCAAAGTTATTTATGGCAAAACAATGTTCATTTTTATTTCATTCATGACTGACATTAATACAATAACAATGATCTATGGTTATCATCAATATAGGTGATGATAACCATAGACTGTAAAAAAATATGGACGTACTAACTGTGACGTCCCCCATAGATGTCTGAAGACCTGTTTTGAAGCTAATTTTTGGCGAAGATGGCCATCGTCATCTTGACAGCGCGTCACTCGGCCTAACTCCTGGATAACCAAAAATGGGTAAAGAGGTGGGGCGTGGGTGCAGCTGAGGTGCCCGGTTGCTGAAAGAACGCCCACCTAGCGCAACATTACCAAGTTAGCAAAGGCTAAATGCTACCAGTATGCTACTCTACGTTGCTAGTGGTTGCTAGCCGTCGGTTGGTAGCCAGTCGCCGTAACATTACCAGCTTACACTTTAGGCAAGTTAACCTGAAGCTATACAACAAAACGTAAATGCTTAAAATGCTTCAGCGTTTTTTTTAATATATTAAATGTGGTAATTTTGTAACTCTAGATTTTGTCGAGACGATAGACTGTAAAAAATAGGTCGAGACTTCCAGTTTGGATATTAGATTTTCACATAAGTTTAGTTATGAGCATAGACTGTATGGTTACGAGTCGTTTATTTGGATGTCACTTGAATTATAGTGTTACTTGTCAGTGACTGGTGTTAGCTGAGGCAATAGGAGAAAGGACAAAAACTGCTAGGAGTGACATGAGTGACAGCGCAAGCACCACACCTGTCACTCAATAGGCCACACCTCCTAATTATAAGACTTAATAGAATTTAAACGGATGAGTTATAAAAAAATTAATCCCCCCACAGTTGTCAAAAAGGGAGAAATAAGCAATATACACCAAAACCATTTTTTGATCCAGGCTGTAAACATGTTTATTTCTGCGGTAAAGTTGGGCATTTTGCCATAGAGATCTATGAAAATTGCTCCCTTTTGCAGCCAGCCTCAAGTGGCCATTCGATGAATGGCAGTTTTTGGCACTTCCGGGTTGGCTTCATTGTTCAGCCTCAGAGTTTGCCCCTTGATGAAAAGACTCTCGTCTTTTTTCGTCAAGTGAAAAGACGAGAGTATCGTGGAAACCCCTCCTCTTTTACTGCGCAAGGGGTTGTGAACTCTATTAACCAAAAAGCATGCATGGATGCGTACTATCGCAAATTGCAATATACATTGCAATATAACCCTAAACAGTTTTATTTTAGGCTTACTATAACATAGCTACTGAAGGTTGTAGCCAGCAACGTTTTTGTCTGTCCTGAAAAAATCCTAATGCATAATTTGTTTTGACTGCAGCGAGGCTCAAACACCAGTCGCCTAAATGGCAGTCTGCGTCTCTAACCACTACACTATTTAACAAGGGGTACTCACTCACTCACTCACTCACTCAATAAGAGACACACATGCACATACACACAAAAACACACTCACACGCACATACACACAAAAACACACACACCGGGTGGGTCTCACTTGATGAATCTCTCCAGCATAGGAGCTCATCTGTTCAGAAAGACAGGAGAAAAGGCCATGGGATTAGCCACTTATTAAACCGACAGAGAAGCCCTTTCTCTCCTTCTTAATCACAGGTGTTGTTGTAGAGACCACAGGAAAGAGTTGCCAGTTTACCGTCATTGAAACCATAGCCAAGAGAGAGATAGCACAGCATGTACACAAAATAAAAAAGTAAGAAATTAAACTAAGAATAAGAGGAATAAAGTTATCGTGACCTTTAGAAAAGAAAATGAAAAGGAGAAGATGGAGGTTTTATATTAGTAATAAAACCTTTCCCACTCCATGTCTGTAATTTCCTTCTTCAGTCGAACACTCGGGACCAGAATCTCTGATTCCTTGCTATCTATCGCACTAGCCAGAACAATGCATATTTCTGAAGAATATAAGAAGAAATAACTGTATACTGGCAACGTAGTGGGTATTTGACTATCTGGTTGGGTAACTAAGGATCCATGAGGGGTTTTGCAATGGTTTGTTAGGTCCATTTCTTTATCTGGACCAAGTAGTTATGGAAGTGGTCATCTGAAACATAGCGATGAAGGCTACCTCTAAGCCAGGTTGTAAAAATCCACCATGCCCTATGAACTGCGGTATTAGTGTGGGGGGAAAAATCATCATGTGAAGAGCCTTTTGGTTGAGTAGTAACACTCCTGACAGGCACATATACGTCTCCCCTCTGAGGACCAGGTTTCAGTACATGTCTCCACCCTGTACTTCGATGTCTCCTCCTGAATCCTACTGTAAATAAATGCCATTCAATAAGTAAGGCCTAATACATCAGTTTCTGCTTGGTGTGTCTCAGTTTGGATTATGGTTGTGCTGCCCTTGTCCAATGCAGCTCCCAGAAACATTGCTAAGGGATGTGGGACAATGCCCTCAAGATGAACCGTGTCCCTGGAGGGTCTGAATGCCGCTAAAGGTGATGATCTCCTCCACTTCGTTGGTGCTGGACTGATGTAGGAATCAGTGTATGGTCTGAGTTTGGAATGCTCCTTCTTCCTGGGTGATCTGGGGGGACCACGGACATACTTTAAGGGCCTTATTCATATGACGGCATGGTGTCCCTGTCACAGTCCTGGGGCTTGATTCCATGGATTCAGAGTTTTCATCAGAACAGTTTTCATCAGAACAGTTTCAACCCCACAGTAACTGTCCTGTACACTAGGGTGTGCCAATCTCAGACTCAGTAATTGGATCAGTAATTGGATATAATTGTGTTGGCAAAGGCCGGAACTGCATTTTAGATTATGGTTAAAGCCTGTACCACATCTGCACGTATTGCTCCATCACTCAGCATGCTATCAGTGCAATTATCACATTCCTTCGCTCATTCAAAAAATTTTAATAGTTATTGTGACAGCTCAAATTGCAAAAGCACACCATTCATTGTTATATATTAACAAAAGATTCTAATAAATGCATGGATGCCGTCTACTTTTATTTTGCCAAAGTAAGCTATTTAACTTTTCAGAGGGGCAGCATTCTCTTTTAACTAACACAACAGTCTACACCACATTTGTTGAATCAATATTTACTTTTACAATTGTTATTTTATCTTCTAATAATCTGAAGTTCAGAAAACATTTCTGGGATTTCATAGAATTCAAGCATTGGCTTAAACTGCTCTCATCATAACATAGTACAAGTAGATGCTTCTTCAGCAATCGAATCGCCCACTGAACAATTTTTAATGGACAAAGAAACCATATTATGGTAAAATAAGATAGCTGTCTAATTACAGATTATTCACATATTATGTTTGCACTGGAGAGAAAGTTTAACCCTGAGAAAAGTGAAGAATTGGAAGCCGCCCTCTTGTGTGCATATCTGGGGAGTAGAGGCAAGGGAGAGAGATGATGGTGAACAAAATACCTTTATTTTGTTTTCTCTCTATTATATCCAAAGATTATCATTCACTCAGAAAACTGCCAGAAACACTTAAAGATGCAGTGTCTGACTTTTTGAAACAACATAACTATTTTTTAAACCTCACATTTTGGGCTGGACGTTTACATTTTTATATAGTACAATCAACAAGTAGAATCAATATCATATCTCAGTTGTCAGTGAAATTTGAAAGCAATTGTTTTTGATGGAATGGAGCACATACATGACAGCAGACAATTTTCTGGGACCATTGATGGCTCAACAGCCCCACTTTTACACCCAGAGGCCAAAAATGCATCTTTACATGCAATATGTTTCTACTACCACCACCGAGGCTCAAGTTTATTAAAGTTTTAAGACAGCAAAGGAGCAGCTTCATTTTTTGATCCTCCTTTTCTCTCCTCTCCTCTACCCTTCTTTTCTAACCATCCTCTCCTAATCCTTACTAAAAAAAAATAAACAAAACCTGAAATAATGCCAAGGCTTACAGCTTCTCTTCTTGTTTTTTCTTTCTACAGAAATCAAAGGGATTCTGCAATGGCGACTCAAGACTTTGAAACAGCAGTTCAAGCACATTTCTCTTCTCCATTTTGTGTATGACCATGACTTGAGCATCCGGCTGGCAGACAGACAGAGGGATGTAAACCTGGATACACTTACCTCCCCGCTTATCCAGCATCCTCTGTGAGGGTGCATTGTCTGTCTGGTCTCAAAGGCTGCCACGGCACTTAGCCACTGCCACTGCGGTTCACCGAAGTGACAAAGAGCAAGCGGCTCAAAATATGCACAAACAACATTTGCTGGCACAGACACACAAACTTGCACAGGCACACACAAATACATGGGTGCACCCATTCACACAGACACTCTCTTACATCTACAAGCAAAGATGAATCTAAATCTTTTGAAGCCAGGCGACGGTGTAACAGGTGAAACCCGGGATGCAGGAGTAGGGAGGATTTGTTGTGGTCTTTGTGACGTCTGCTTCTTTTATCTGCGGATGTGAGATCTGTCACGACTCGATTCACCCCTATGATACCCTCTCACCACCAAGGCTTTGATGTGCCATACTCTCCACTTTCCTAGGGAGGAAGCTTCAATGGAACACTACACTCACATGCACAATGTCAAAACATTGTTCGTAAATGATAGTTCAAAAATCTATATTACAGTCAAATTAATCTAACCTTGAGTCGTGTATGAATGCCCATTTTGACAGAATCCAAAATAATAGCATGTATGAATTGACAGAAAGTATTAATGGAGGGAGACATAGTTAGGTTATAAATTGAAGTATTCACTGACATGTCAAAGTTATTTTCTAATTTAGAAACATGACAAAGCTTCTCTTTCAGTGATGGCAAATCATAAATAACAACATTGTGGCTAAGAAAACAACAATTTCATGATTTTGACATGATCTTTTCTTTATATTACTTTTTCTGAGTCTACAGTGAGTTCAGACACTGTTTCATCATTTTGTTACATTAAATGTATTTTTTCTCCTCAATCCAGACACAATACCCGATAATTACAAAGCAAAACAGATTTTTAAATATGTTTGCAAATTCATAAAAAATTCAAAATAGCAATTTACTTAAGTATTCAGACCCATTCACTCAGTACTTTAATAAAAAAAGTAAAAAAAATAGCAATTTACTTAAGTATTCAGACCCATTCACTCAGTACTTTAATATAAAATTAGCACCTGAAGCACCTTTTTCAGCGATTTAAGAGTCGAGTCATCTTGAGTATGACGGTACAAGTTTGGCACACTGGTATTTTAAAGAGTTTCTCCCATTTTCCTCTGCAGATCTGTCAGGTTGGATGGGTAACATCGCTGCGCAGCCATTTCAGGTCTCTCCAGAGACATTCGATCGGCTTCAAGCCCGGGCTCTGGCTCGGCCATTCAAGGACATTCACAGACTTGTCCCAATGTCATTCCAGAATTGTCTTGGCTGTGCGCTTAGGGTCATTGTCTTATTGGAAGGTTAACTTATGCCTCAGTCTGAGGTCCTGAGCGCTCTGGTGTCTGTACTTTGCTCCGTTAATTTTTCCCTCAAACCAGACTAGTCTCCCAGTCCCTGCCTCTGAAAAACATTCCCACAGCATGATGCTGCCATCACCATGCTTTATCTTAGGGATGGTATTGGCAAAGTGATGAGCGGTGCCTGGTTTCCACCAGATACAATGCTTGGAATTAAGGCCAAAGAGTTTGATCTTGGTTTCATCTGATGAGAGAATCTTTTTCGTCATGGTCTGAGAAGCCTTTAGGTGCCTTCTGTCCAATTCCAAGTGGGCTGTCATGTTTCGTTAACTGAGGAGTATTTCCTGTCTGGCCACTCTATCTTAAAAGCCTGATTGGTGGAGTGCTGCAGAGATGTAGTCCTTCTGAAAGGTTCTCCCATCTCCACACAGGTACTCTAGAGCTCAGGCAGAGTGGCCACTGGTTCTTGGTCACCTCCCTGACCAAGGCCCTTCTCCCTCTATTGCTCAGTTTGGCCAGGTAGCCAGGTAGCCCTCTTGGAAAAGTGTAGGTGGTTCCAAACTTCTTCCATTTAGGAATGATGGGGGCCACCGTGTTATTGGGGACCTTCAATGCTGCAAAAAATGTGTTGGTACCCTTCCCCAGATCTGTGCCTTGGCACAATTCTGTCTCTACAGACAATTCTTTCGACCTCATGGATTTGCTTTTGCTCTGACATACACTGTCAACTGTGGGAACTAATATAGATAGGTGTGTGCGTTTTCCAAATTTCATCCAATCAATTCAATTTGCTACAGCTGGATTTAATAAATTTAATAAATTTTAGAATGAGGCTGTAACATAAAATCTGGAAACAATATTGGGGTCAGAACATTTTCGCAAGAGACTGTTAAACTTGTGATTATACACATCCTTGATCTTGGTAGTTTCCTTCCTGTAAACTAAATGTTTCCAGTAAAATTCCCACCCTGCTTGCTGTTCACATTGGAGGACTAACTGACCCAAATACTTTGCATGAACTATCCCTATAGGACCCTGAGGTTCTCCCTGACCATATGGGCATGTATAATGATGAGGTTGGGAGAAACTCTAGACGTGTCTTATAGAAAGAAGTATTGGGAGCATTTACATTATGTAATGTGAAATGTTCAATGTTTTTCCTGTCCAGTTGCTTTTTCTTGTCACAATTTAATTTAGGGTTGTCTTCTGAATAATTGAAAATCCCAAGGAAAACATAAAACAGAAATTATTAATTACAATTACAAGAATGGACTAACGTTTTCACATTGTGTTGAACTGAAAAAAGTATTAGTGTGTATATTAAATTAATATCAGCCACAAGCCCAAACCAGTGACTTTAGATATATTCTTCTGTTCATAAGTTACCACATGGTCACACATGTATAGTGAATGTAGATACTGCCTCCCTAACAAAATGTTGATTGGAGAAGCTACAAATACCTTTTAGAAGACCGGAATATAAGCTTTTTAAAACAAGCTTAGTTAGTTTTGAAATACCAACATTGATCATGCCCATCTGGTGTTCATTGTTTGGCTGTACTGATTACAAACAATTAGAAAAAAGTGGTCGGTCACATTTTGTACCTCATTGTACCCCTATGCAGGTAGAACAGATCTCAAGGTTAAAAACCACATTCTGGATATTATGTATGCATTTACAGTTGTGCTCAAAAGTTTGCATACCCTTGGAGAATTGGTAATAAATGTACCATTTGTAAAGAAAACATGAGTGGGCAGGCAAAACACGTCTTTTATTTCTTATGGGATTCACATTCAACTCTAGGTCATAACAGAATGGCACAATCATAAAACGAAACATGGCAACACAGAAAAAAATGAACTGACCCCTGTTCAAAAGTCTGCATAACCTTAGTTCTTTATACTGTGTATTGACCCGTTTAGCATCAATGACAGTGTGCAGTCCTTTGTAATAGTTGTCTATGAGGCTCCGAATTCCTGCAGGTGGTATAGCTGCCCATTCGTCTTAGCAAAATGCCTCCAGGTCATGCAAAATCTTTGGTCGTCTTGCATGAACCGCACATTTGAGATCTCCCCAGAGTGGCTCGAATATACTAAGGTCAGGAGACTGTGATGGCCACTCCAGAACCTTCACATTTTTCTGCTGTAACCACTGGAGGGTCAACTTGGCCTTGTGCTTAGGGTCATTGTCATGCTGGAAAGTCCAAGAGCATCCGATGCGCACAATTCATGCAGAAGAATGCAAATTGTCTGCCAGTATTTTCTGATAACATGCTGCAATTATCTTGCCATCAATTTTCACAAGATTCCCGTGCCTTTAGAGCTCACACACCCTCAAAACTTCAGTGAGCCACCACCATGCTTCACAGTGGGGATGGTAGTCTGTTCACTATAGGACTTGTTGACCCCTCTCCAAACATAGCACTTATAGTTGTGACCATAAAGCTCTATTTTGGTCTCGTCACTCCAAATTACAGTGTGCCAGAAGCTGTGAGGCATGTCAAGGTGATGTCAAGGTGTTGTCGGGTATATTGAAACCGGATTTTTTTGTGGCATTGGCGCAGTAATGGCTTCTTTCTGGCAACTCGATCATGCAGCTCATTTTTGTTCAAGTATCGCCGTATTGTGCTCCTTGAAACAACCACACCGTCTTTTTCCAGAGCAGCCTGTATTTCTCCAGAGGGTGTTTACCTGTGGGTTTTTCTTTGTGTCCTGAACAATTCTTAGTTTAGTGTCAAGGGATCCCCGAATTTTCCATTTCCTAATAAGTAATTGAACAGTATTGACTGGCATTTGCAAGGCTTTGGATATCTTTTTATGTCCTTTTCCATCTTTATAAAGTTCCATAACCTTGTTACGCAGGTCTTTTGACAGTTCTTTTCTGCTCCCCATGGCTCAGTATCTAGCCTGCTCAGTGCATCCACGTGAGAGCTAACAAACTCATTGACTATTTATACACAGACACTAATTGCAATTTAAAAAGCCACAGGTGTGGAAAATTAACCTTCAATTGCCATTTTCACCTGTGTGTGTCACCTTGTGTGTCTGTAACAAGGCCAACCATTCAAGGGTATGTGAACCTTTGATCAGGGCCATTTGAGTGATTTCTGTTATCATTATGATTTAAAAAGGAGCCAAACAAATATGTGATAATGGATGGCTTTATATGCTCACTATCCTTAAATAAAAGACCGTTTTTTTGCATGATCAGCCATATTTTACAAGGCCAGAATTTCACAATTTCTGCCAGGGTATGCAAACTTATGAGCACAACTGTATCTTACTTACAGTATGTTTATCAATTTGATGAGCGAATATATGCTCTTTTACCATTCGACAGGTGGATTACCGATTGGCAATTGTACTGTGAACTTTGAGTTATACATGCCAAAGAGGCTACCTTTGACGTTATCCCATTACTACAATTGCTAAAAAACATCAACATTTACAGATGTACCAGTAGAAATGCTTTTTCTAGTGATAATTTCATTACGGCAAGGGAATTCCTGCCTTCTAAACTTAATCACTATATCTGCTGATTAGTTCTAAGAAGGACATTGTTTGTTCTACTAAATGTTCAGTAGTTAGATAAATAGCAAAGTAATTTAATTTAAGATTTTTAAAGACAGATAAAATCACTCATGTATAACATACAGTAGACAACTGTGCAAACAAAGATTGCACACATTTGAGATTGCTAGCCACAGGTCTCAATACTTAATACTCACAGGTACTGTTTTCAATATGTAAGGCTCAAATAAATTGCTGTTTTAACGTCAATAAGCCTATACTGTATGTATATGAAATAGTATACATTGTTCAGCTAGTCACAGATCTCAATAGTTAGCTTCTGAACTTAGCCAGATGAATCATTACTTGCAACAGGTCAGTAACATGATTGGGTATAAAAAAAGAATCCCAGAGAGGATGGGTCTTTCAGAAGTAAAGATGGGGAGGGGTTCACCACTCTGTGAAAGACTGTGCAGGCAAATAGTGCAACAAGGTAACAATAATGTTTCTTAACATATAATTGCAAGGAGTTTGAGGATCCCATTATCTACAGGACATAATATCATTAAAAGATTCAGAAAATCCGGAGAAATGTCTATACGCAAGGGACAAGGCCGAAAAACAATATTGGATGGCCTTGATCTTTGGGCCCTCAGATGGCACTGCATCAAAAACAGACACGATTCTGTAGTGGAAATCACTGGATGGGCTCAGGAACACTACTGAAAACCATTACCTGTGAACACAGTATGTCGCTGCATCCACAAATGCAAGTTAAAACCATATATAAACAAGATCCAGAAATGCAGCCGTCTCTGGGCCCAAACTCATTTAAGATGGACTGAGGCAAAGTGGAAAACTGTCCTGTGGTCCGACGAATCCAAATTTGAAATTATTTTTGTGAATCATGGACATTGCGTCCTCTGGGCTAAAGAGGAGAGGGACCACCTGGCTTGTAATCAGCACACAGTGCAAAAGCCATCATCCATGATGGTATGGGGGTGCATTAGTGCACATGGCATGGGTGACTTGCAAACCTGTGCAAGGCACCATTAATGCTGAATAATATATATAGGTTTTGGAGCAACATATGCTGCCATCCAGACAATGATCTTTTTCAGGGAAGGCCTTTCTAATTTCAGCAAGACAAAACCACATTCTGCACGTACTAAAACAGCATGGCTCGGTAGTAAGTGGCTTCATGCTAAACTGGCCTGCTTGCAGTCCAGAACTGTCCCCTATTGAAAACATTTGGCACATTATGAAACAAAAAATACAACAACGGAGACCCTAAACTGTTGAGCAGCTGAAATCCTGTATCAAGCAAAAATGGGAAAACATTTCTTTTTCAAAACTAATGCAACTGGTCTCCTCAGTTCCCAAATGCTTACAGAGTATTGTACAAAGAAGAGGTGCTGCAACACAATGGTAAACATGCCCCTGTCCCAACTTTCTTTAAATGTTTTGCTGACATCAAATTCAAAATGGGAATGTATTTTTCCAAAAACAATAACATTCCTCAGTTTCAACATTTGATATGTTTTTTGTAATATTTTCAATTAAACGTAGGGATAAACGATTTGCATATCATTGCATTCTGTTTTTATTTGCATTTTTTACAGCGTCCCAACTTTTGGAAATGGGGCTGTACATTTTTCAATCGGCTGTAGTCTTTTATGATGTTTTGTGCTTTCCTAAGGCATTTCGTATGGTAGATGCCTTGCACGGAAGGGAGATGGCAGCCGATGATACGCTCCACTGACTTCGCAACCTTCTGGAGGGCCTTACGATCAGCAGCGGATGAGCTGATGTACCAGGCAATAATGCAGTCTTACAGGATGCTCTCAATGGTGAACCTGTAAAAGTTTGTGAGAGTTTTTTCAGACATGCCAAACTTCTTGAGTCTCCAGATGAAGTATAAGCACTTTTGGACAGTTCTTTCCACTGTGTCTGCTTGCCTGGACCAGGTGAGGTAATCTTTGATGAACACACAGAGGGACTTGAAGTCTGTGACTCTCTCCACTTCAGTTCCATCGATGTGTACGTGGGTATGACCCATCCCCCCCCACCCGCGCCACTTCCGGATGTCCACGACCATCTCCTTAGTCTTGCAGACATTGTGAGAGAGGTTGTTGTCCTGGCACCATGTAGCCAGGTCCTCTACCTCTTCTCTGTAAGCGGTCTCATCATTGTTGGAGATGAGACCCAGGTTGGTGGTGTCATCCACAAACTTAAGGATGATGTTGGAGCTGCTTGTGGCCACACAGTAATGGGTGAACAGGGAGTACAGGAGGGGACTGAGTACGCAACCCTGAGGGGCTCTGATGCTCAGGGTCAGTGCAGAGGAGGTGAAGTTGCCCATTCTCACAAGGTATAACTTAGCAAGCTAGGTATACGTTATTACAAGATATAAGTTAGTTAGCTAGCTAGAGGATTGTTTTAGAAATCCTGTCCTGGAGGAGGGGCTTCATCAGAGCAGCAGGTACCACCCCACTAGAGTTGCATATTTTAGAAAGAGGAAAACTTTGGACACCTTGTACATTCATCAATATACAGCTCCGGAAAAAATTAAGAGATATAAAAAGTCTACACACCCCTGTTAAAATGCTAGGTTCTTGTGATGTAAAAGAATGAGACAAAGATAAATCATGTCAGAACTTTTTTCACCTTTAATGTGACCTATAACGTGAACAATTCAATTGAAAAACAAACTGAAATCTTTGAGAGGGAAAAATAAAAAATAAAAAACTCACAATAACTTGGTTGCATAAGTGTGCACACCCTTAAACTAATACTTTGTTGAAGCACCTTTTGATTTTATTACAGCACTCAGTCTTTTTGGGTAGGAGTCTATTAGCATGGCACATCTTGACGTGGCAATATTTGCGCACTCATCTTTGCAAAAGCGCTCCAAATCCGTCAGATTGCGAGGACATCTCCTGTACACAACCCTCTTCAGATCACCCCACAAATATTCAATTGGATTCAGGTCTGGGCTCTGGCTGGGCCATTCCAAAATGTTAATCTTCTTCTGTTGAAGCCATGCTTTTGTGGATTTGGATGTTTGCTTTGGGTCGTTGTCGTGCTGAAAGGTGAACTTCCTCTTCATCTTCAGCTTTCTAACGGACGCCTGAAGGTTCTGTGCCAAAATTGCCAGTATCTGGAACTGTTCATAACTCCCTCCACCCTGACTAAGGCCCCGGTTCCAGCTGAAGAAAAACAGCCCCAAAGCATGATGCTGCCACCACCATGTTTCACTGTGGGTATGGTGTTCTTTGGGTAAGGTGCAGTGTTGTTTTTGCGCCAAACATACCTTTTGTAATTATGGCCAAAAAGTTCAACTTTGGTTTCATCAGACCATAACACATTTTCCCACGTGCTTTTGGGGGATTGAAGTTTGTTTTTGCAAACTTCAGCTGGGCTTGGATGTTTTTCTTTGTAAAAAAAGGCTTCCGTCTTGCCACCCTATCCCATAGTCCATTCATATGAAGAATGCGGGAGATTGTTGTCACATGTAGCACACAGCCAGTACTTGCCAGAAATTCCTGCAGTTCCTTTAATGTTGCTGTAGGCCTCCTGGAAGCCTCCCTGACCAGTTTTCTTCTCGTCTTTTCATCAATTTTGGAGGGACGTCCAGTTCTTGGTAATGTCTCTGTTGTGCCATATTTTTTCCACTTGTTGATGACTGTTTTCACTGTGTTCCATGGTATATCTAATGCTTTGGAAATTCTTTTGTACCCTTCTCCTGACTGATATCTTTCAACAATGAGATCTCTCTGATGTTTTGGAAGCTCTCTGCGGACCATGGCTTTTGCTCTGAGATGCAACTAAGAAAATGTCAGGAAAATCCTACTAGAACAGCTGTGTAATGACTTCTATTTAACATGAGTTTGAATGTGACTGGTTAATTCTGAACACAGCCACATCCCCAGTTACAAGAGGGTGTGCACACTTATGCAACCAGGTTATTGTAAAGTTTTTATTTTTCATTTTTCCCCCTCGAAGATTTCAGTTTGTTTTTCAATTGAATTGTTCACATTAAAGGTCACATTAAGAGTGGAAAAAGTTCTGACAGGATTTATCTTTGTCTCATTCTTTTCCATCACAAAAACCTGTCATTTTCACAGGGGTGTGTAGACTTTTTATGTCCACTGTATGTGTTGGGCAATATGATCATTTTGTCTCAGCTCTCATTCCATGATGAGGAACAGAAAGATGGGTAATACATCCAAGTACAGCAAAAGCAACAAATCCCCTGCAGATATCTAGCTTAGATTTTTTCTCTTATTCATGATTTCTCATTTATGTTACCTCATCCATGGTTTATGATAGCAGAAATCAACAGAAAGGTAGGCTAAATTAATGAAGATGGGGCATGGAGGAAATTGTCAAAGATCGTCCCTATCAATCAAGCTGCAGTATTTCTTGTGTTATACAGTATTTCGCATCCATCATTTTGCAGTTGACTTGGTACATAGTAAATGTGAATGTGCAGGAATCAGGTGGAAAATCTTTGCTTTACATTCTTTCCATGAAAAAATAACTTTTGTTTTGATTACTGTTTTATGGCATGTCATTTATTGTAGCCAAGGATGTATTCACCAGGAAACAGAGAACAAAATGGAACAAAACAAGGTGGGACATTACAGCTTTTGTTCAAAAGAAACTGTTTTTGTAAAAAGAAATACATTGAAAATGGGATGATTGTTCTTGATTGCGGTACGTAGAAGCCACATGGGACATGGCTGTGATCATGGTTCTCATAGGCCAAGTCATGACAGGCTTTGTATATTCAAAGCCCGAATGATTTTGTAGTACCTGAACTTATTGGACCCTGAAACAACAATACTAATGTACAGTTACGTCCAGAAATATTTGGACAGTGACCCAATTTTCATAATTTTGGCTCTGTACGCCACCACAATGGATCTGAAATGAAACAACCGAGATGCAATTGAAGTGCAGTCTTTCAGCTTCAATTCAAGGGGTTGAACAAAAATATGGTATGAAACATTTAAGAATTGCAACCATTTTCATACACAGTACCCTCATTTCAGGGGCTCAAATGTGATTGGACAAATTAACACAATCGTAAATAACATGTTGATTTTTAATATTTTGTTGAGACTCCTTTGCAGGCAATGACTGCTTTAAGTCTGGAAGGCATGGACATCACCAAACGCTGAGTTTCCTCCTTTGTGATGGTTTGCCAGGCCTTTACTGCAGCTGTCTTCAGTTGTTGTTTGTTCGTGGGTCTATCTGCTTTATGTTTTGTTTTCAGCAAGTGAAATGTGTTCTTTTTTTTTCTCAGAATGTACCAAACAGTTGATTTGGCCACTCCTAAATTTCCTGCGATCTCTCTGATGGATTTATTTTTTTGCAGCCTAAGGACGGTCTGTTTCACTTGCACTGAGAGCTCCTTTGACCGCATGTTGTGGGTTCACAGCAACAGCTTCCAAATGCAAATGCCATACCTGGAATCAACTACAATTTGTACATTTTCATTTGTTTTTGGTCTAGTCTGTATTAAAAATAGATATAGCTAAACGTTTTTTTTTTTATATAAATGCACCAGTAAATTAAGCAGGTAAAAGGTTTACCTGCTTAATTTACTGGTGCTGTATAAAGAAAAGATTAGCTACAGTGGATATAAAAAGTATACAGACCCCTGTTAAAATGCCTGGTTCTTGTGATGTAAAAGAATGAGACAAAGAGAAATCATGTCAGAACTTTTTCCACTTTTAATGTGACGAATAATGTGAAAAATTCAATTGAAAACAAACTGAAATCTTTGAGGGGGAAAAATGAAAAATAAAAACCTTACAATAACTTGGTTGCATAAGTGTGCACACCCTTAAACTAATACTTTGTTGAAGCACCTTTTGATTTTATTACAGCACTCAGTCTTTTTGGGTAGGAGTCTATTAGCATGGCACATCTTGACGTGGCAATATTTGCCCACTCTTCTTTGCAAAAGCGCTCCAAATCTGTCAGATTGCGAGGACATCTCCTGTGCACAGCCCTCTTCAG
>JACXGI010006727.1:7098-28653 GCA_016801175.1 Esox masquinongy
AGAGAGAGAGTGAGAGGGTGAGAGAGAGCGAGAGAGAGAGAGAGAGAGAGAGTGAGAGGGTGAGAGAGAGCGAGAGAGAGAGAGAGAGTGAGAGGGTGAGAGAGAGCGAGAGAGAGAGAGATTGTGTAGTTTAGATTAGGAACCCAGACAGACCCCAGGAGAGTCGGCAGAAGATCAACAGACCCATCAGACCTGTAACCCCATTAGACGTCCTGCATAGAGCACCATGAAATCCATTAAGAGCCATTAAGAAAGTATACAGTCAACCAGACACCTTATGGCCACTCAGCCACATAGGTGCCTAGTTACACAGATTCAATCAAGCTTATTTATTTAAATGTATATTAAAATGGCATGTTTTACATAATACCCAAGTCAGACAAATTTCACTGAAAATCTTTAGACTTAATAGCTTTGTACCTGCTCTGCTGTAGTACTTGACGATATAAAGACTCCTTCTTATTAATAATTAACAATATGGTAATATCAATTTATAGAATGTTGCAGTAAGAGACACAAATTGTTGGCAACAATTGCTGTGAAGTTGATTTTAACAATAACTGTTATGCATGCATGACTGATTTGTTTTCTCTTGTGTTTACAGTTTCAGTCTCTGAAGTTGATTACATCTTATTCATCAAAGCTTATTGGCTTTGCTGAGGTCTGGGCAAGTTTGTATTTTCCAGTTTAAAATTTCAGACTTCTCAATTTTACCATCCCCTACAAAAAATATCCATTAATTATACTTTACTCATCAATTAAAATGTCCTGTTGCTGTAGATTTATTTTTCTGCTGTAGAAAATGGTTTCAAATTAAAAGATGGCATCTGTAGCCAAGAAAAAAGCACAAACAGTTCCCAACATTAAAGAGGAATGACATGAATTATGTAATATAGTCAATCTTAAAAACAGAACAGAATGCATCAACACTAGTGTATTGTTTCCTTGGTTGTTTACCCCACTAAACTGCACTTCAACACACAGCACCTCCTCTAGCACCTCCTCTAGCACCTCCTCTCGAGACTCTTTGAGGAGGGGACACTGCATGCAGCTGTGAGGCTTGTGCACACGACATCTCAAGTGATTAGTGCAATGCTAATTACGTTGATGAGTTTGACCCAAATCTTTAAGAGGCAGACCCGTTTAAGGCATAGAGTGGGAATTTCCAAATCCTAAATAAAGTCACAGCTGATTCCCTGACTTGGCCATAAATAATTGTTTCCTGGTGCATTGCTGTGGATAATAATCCACTTTTCAAAAATCCCCCAAAAGCCCTGAAAAAAATATAATGCACTCTGAAATAAGTTGTTGCGTAATTCCATTTCCCCTGCTGACCATGGCTGGCTGACATGAGAAGTGATCATTATTTCTTTCTGCGTCTCTGTCACACCAGGGACCAAGGATATTATAATATTTCATGAATATTGAACCCTGGTGGCTTTTGGGTTGCTGCAGAAAGATGTTCACTGCTGTTTCATGTTGGCAATGAAGAAGAACATGGCTTAATTGCATAAATCTCTAAGAATTGGGATGAGAGCATCTATGACAATGGGAATTGTTCTGATGGCTCGGCTTGCCTCTGTCAGAGTCATACACAGCTTTGTTGAACTCAATATGTTCCAGCATGACAGATTAAAAGAAGCCTTGGAATACAAAATCATTTATTCTCCTCTTTAATGGCCTATGCGACCATGGCTTTTAATTGTGTTTCTTAGTCAAAAGAACAGTTTATTGTGCAAATTGAACAGAGCTCTGAGCTATGTTAATGTGTTTCAGTGTTTTTAGGTTTACCATGCATGAGTGTGGTTCTGAATGTACTTATTGGATTAGCCTGCTGTGTAAAGAAGAACGATCAGCTCGTGCCTTTTAAAGGCATAGGCCAGTATCTCTCAGGCTGGTGATGCCAGTCATGCAGGTGTCATCAGTTTCTTCTGGTCAACCTTCTGAAGATAACTGTCCGTTGCTTAATTGGAATGCAGCAGAATTAAGATTTCTAATTTACTGTTTGAATGGTAGATAGCTGGTCTCTGAAGCCTTTAGCATTTCTCTGTTATAGTTTCCTCATAATATCATGCTAGAAATAATTTAATACATTTTTAAAGTACTTAATTGTTATTAATACATTCCATCTGTCCACATAATGAAACTCTTTCCACTACATTGAAATTCCCATACGACTGCCTACTTAAAAGTGTGTGCTTTGTATTTTTCTCTGAAGAGATTCGTGGGTCAGAGTAACAAGGCAAACTGAGAGATTATTATTTTCACGGTGGTTTTACACTGTTATCTCCAACATGATGTGTTTAAATACACAGGGCAAATAGAGAAAATATAGATGGAATGGGTTTGCGTGAGAGATGGACGAAGCACCAGTGATAATTATCCGTCTAAAAGCACTTGTATGGATGATGAAATTCAATTAAAGTGCTCTAAAACAAGTGCGAAAATTGGATAAATTGTATGGGAGGTGATGAGGAGATAGGATTTAGTGAGTGAATTGGAGAGAGGGTGTACAAGGGGTAATTTGCTTCAGTATCTCCGTGTGTTGGTGGGGAATCCTCTGCTTCCCATACTGTATAGCCAGCTTCAGGCTTCAGGAGACTTGCAATTACACTGAAATAAATGAAAGGTTCTTGGATAACTCTTGCCCAATAAAGAACCGTTGAGTTAGCGGGGCACGGTGGTGGGCGGAGACAGTAGGCCTACCTAAGTAAAGTTAATGAAATATTAGTTTCAGTAACAGTATAAATAGTATAAATCTCCAGATAAATTAGTCCTCTTGAGAAACAAGTATGAGCAAAAAAATTATCTGATGAAAAAACTATTAAAAAATGATACAGAACAAAAATGTAATTGTAACATGCAATCGTCTTGGTCACACCCGTCAGCTGGATAAGTTATCTTGGCTAAGGAGAAATGCTCACTAATAGGTATGTATGTAAACAAATTTGTGCAAAACATTTGGAAGAATTAAGGGTTTTTGAATATATGCAACCTTCTTTCACTTAATTTCATAAAACATGGGACTAACACAAGTTGTGTTAGTTTCCATTCAGTAGAATTAAGCAGTTGTTACAAATGTAATGTTTGACATATTTCGGTAAACTGTACAACAAAATCTCTTTTCAATGTGCTTTCAATGTTTTTTGGCTGTTGAAGAGACACTAAGATCATATTTGATGATCATCTTAACTATTTTGGTTGCACCAATTTTTAGCTACTGTAGAATGCTCACGGCCATTGATATTGTATGCACTTTACCAAAATCTAGCCAAAGAGCCATTTTACTGGCTATTGACATTGTCTTGAGGAATAACAACTAATATCCAAGATTTATTTATATTCATGAATCACTTGAAATAATTGATGCAATTGTTGAACTGTAATCATTATTTCACAAAGTTCTATCCAATGGCATTAGTGGGGGGAGAACAATGGTAACAGGCGATGCTGTATTCTGGCTTGCTTGACACTGCTCTCTCTGTTGGAGAGAACTGTGTGTAAAGAAAGTCAATTCAAAACAGTTCAAGGGATTTATGAACTTGGACAAACCTAAGATTTTCATTATCATTAATTATATAAGTATAATGTAGTTCATTTGAAATTATGCCATCTAAGCATGTCATACAGGACACTCTAATAAGCCTATGAAAAGCTGTATGAAATGCAGTGATAAGCAACCATGGCAAACATCACATGTACTTTTACATTTCATTTATTTAGCAGACACTCTTATCCAGACTTATCCTTGGTGGATAGCATACATTTTAACATAGCACACGGCAGAGAAGTTTTATATTTTCTTTGCTGTTATTTTGCCTGGTAAGTATGTTGACAACACATTGTTGATTTCTGCAATAATCTGGGAGGAATTAAAGTTAACTGTCTCGTTCAGGCCACTAAGCTACCCTGCTGCCCCAACATTCACTAGTTTTGAACATTTCTTATTTGGATTCAGGAGTTAAATTAACAATTAGTGTTCTAAATGAAATCTAGTGTTCACTTTCACATTGAGGTGCACCATTGGTCTCTATTGAATATGAATGTCTGTAGATGAGTAAAATGTACATTGTAATGTACAAACATTTATACCATTTTATGATGGAAAGAGACATCTGTTCCAAAACCATAAAAAGTGCCATTGTCATTAGGCTTTGTCCGTAGCTTCAATGAATCTTACTGACAAATGTTCTTTCAAAGAAACCAAAATGTAAACGTTTTGATACTTGAAATGCTACTGACTATGCTACGTTTTCCCAAAACTATAAACACAAAACACAAAACTAATCTTTATACATTATATAATATAAAACCATATTTACTTTGCCATAAAAGTCACACAAAAGCTTCTAATACAGTAACAATATATTGCACACTAATGAAGGGAATTGAAAAAAACTATTATAAAAAGTAAGCAATTAATAAATGACCTTGGTGTGTCCCAGAACTCCCACTATTCCCAATATGAATTTTAACAACTGATGTCTCTAAATGCAACAAATACAAGAAAATGTGAATTTTAGTTTATATGAATACAAGTCTCAAGTTCATGTAATTTTCCTGTGCTGTCCTTTGTGTGCTAATGCATAAAGATTCAGAAAACACGGTGGTCAGCACATTAGTCAGCTACGTCTTTCAGTATGTGACATATTCCAATTTCTGAAAGTCTGGAGAATTAATGCAAAATGAAACGATTCATGTTTGGTTGTACTTTCGGGCAAACTCCAGTTTACAGTGTCACAAATACTGTTCGAGATCATTGTACTTCTCCCTCTTCCTCTCCCTGGTCCTCCTCTCATTCTTCCTCTTCCTCTCTCTGGTGTTGTCATCCATTGTTCCAAAACACAGGTGATCAAAACCGGTGAATACTTGTGTTAGAGTTAATGGTCTTCCTTCTGGAATTTAGCAAAACTGTTTTGTGTATATTGTTAGTTTTTTTCAATTGCTTAAGCACAATTTTAAAAATAGGGCCCGGTTTTTCAAACCCCTTCACACAATTAGCACAACACTACACCAAAGTAGCACAACACCTCAGATCATTTGCAAAATGGAACACTTTTGTCAAAACTATACAATGTCTTATAAAAACCTTAATTTGTTGTCATAACATAAACCCAACCATCATATGGTCTGATTCTGTTTGAATCAGTTAAACACTCCTGTGCTCAACCTAAAACACTTTTAGCATTTACACAGAGAAGTGTAAAAATAAATTCACCAACACCACATGACACCAATTGTGCAGACTAATGAAAATATTTATTTATTTTCATGTACTCAAGTCAGTCAATACTGAACATTTCAACAAAACATTCATAACAAAACATTTTCCTGTTTTCATACAGTATCACTGAACGTACCATTGTAATGTAAGCTTACAGTAATACTGTAACATAAATTACACATCCAGTTCAGTACCGAATAAAAAACAAAAATAACCTAAACATCTCTCCGCCTAGCTGGATCTGGCCACAGGGCCTCGTCAACATCACAGGCTATATTTTCATTTGCAAGGCAACATGGGAAGAATCTTTTGGAGTGACAAATCCACCCTTGTATGGATGCTGCTTCAATTTGATCACATGCTTCCTCCATAGCTTGAATGAGGGCCATCTGGACATAGGGCTGAATATGGGGCCCCTCCCTCCTTGGTGTTCTCGACATTCAATCCTATGTTGGCCAAACAAAATACATGTAGCTTATTGTAAAATGATACAGGAATAGATACCAAAACTGTTGACATAGTACATGCAGTAAGCTATGGATTTTCTGTTGACAGAAGATATGTTTCTCACCTGTGCTATTGACGAAATGTCCGAACTATTGATGCCACCGTGTACCTGCTTAGGTTAGGCTGTACTCTCAGTTCAGCCTCCCTCAGTGTTAGTCCGTGGTTTATTACATGGTCCACAATTGTAGCACGAATTTCGTTACACAGATTTGGTTGTCTTCTTCTTTGTGCATGTCCTACCCCTCCTCCAGGTCTTCTTCTCCCTCTTCCTCTTCCTCGGCCTCTTCCTCCACTTTGTTCTCTCCGGATTACCCCTCTCATCCACACTCACCCTCTTCCTCTGACACCGTCCATTTTTTTTGAAGACAGGTGAACTTACCTGTTGCCTTTTTATAGTGCTTAAACCTGATTGGTGTGTCTAGAATTAAGCACCAGTGTGTGTGCACACCTGGTGGCTGTGTTTAACCAATTGGTTCATGGGTGTGTTCATTTGAAAGCCTTTGCTTGGAAATTGCAAGGAAATGACATCATGATAAATTTCTGTGTCAAATGCATACAAGTGTGTTTAGTGTTTTGCAAATCACTGTGTAATGTTTTGCAAAAAGTGTGAAGCTGACAATGTTCTTACTGTTGTGCAAATCTAGGCCGGTGTTTTGCTCCTTGAGTGTAGGTTTTGCTAATTGTGGGTTTTAATTTTAGTGTGTAAGTTTGTGAGTTTTAATTTTAGTGTGTAAGCATTTGAAAAAAACTGTAATTAAAACTAGTTTTAGTGTGTTAGTGAATAAGAAGCCTATTATACAGTACAATGTAACATTATTCATCTAGAATGTGTGGTGTTAACCATGGGAAACATGGCCCTGGGAGGCTCAGAGACATTGGTATCAACACGTCTCCACCAATTATTCTGTTTTTCATGGTAATCATTCTTTTAATTCCCCAAAGGAAATATAAAGTATCCCTGTAATATAAGCTTTAGAACTGCAAAGTGTTTTATGCCTCATCACATAACGTGTGTAGGCTACCTGAAATCAGATATGTTTAAAAGAGGTGTTAGAAAGAGATGGGTATAACATGTTTGTTCCCAGGGCCCAGTACTTGGTCTGTTGAGACATGCACTGCCAAGGTCAGAGTAAACCCCCAACCCTCCCCCTAAATTTACACTCCGGTCATCACAACACTGGCAACCAATCTGAAGGTGAATACAAATTTCAAATGTTGGATATCACCTGGATTTCTGAGCAAGGCAGGATATTGTGACTTGCAGTTTTAGGCCGCTATGGGTTAAAATTGGCCTTCAAAATAAGTCCTTATGAAATATGTATTGTCTTAAATAATTTAATTTGAATAATAACACATTCCCTTAGATTTTCACTTGGTGAAGGCCATAGGACCCCCCTCCCACCCCTCCAAAAAATTAATCAAATGAAAAAAAATAACAAATGAAAACAAGAGTTGAGGTTGGTACTCTTAACTAATATTCACTTGAAAGGCAGGCCCACTGTGAAATGTGCATGCACAGCTGAACACTGTGAAATGTGCCTGTACAGCTGAACACCCTATTTGCTTAAAAAAGGTGTTCAGTATGTGTGGTTCTTCAAAATAAAACCTCCCTGTTATGGTTCTTTGGAAAACCTATAATGGTTCCCCTGTGTCTGGGCTGCCCAAGCCTGTTCCTAGAGATCTACTGTCCTGTAGGTTTTCTCTCCAACTCTAATTTAGCACACCTGATTCTAATAATTTACTGGATAAAAAGCTAAATCAGGTTAATCACAAATGGGGTTGGAGAGAAAACCTACAGTACTGGACAGTAGATCTCCAGGAACATGTCATCGCTCTTAAGAACCTTAATCGGTTCCAACTTTAAGTACTGTATATCTTTATGTATCTTAGTGTATAGAAGAACGGTCCGACTGTGCTGTTCAAGTTCAAGTTTATTTGTCATTCACATTAACAACAGCATTATTGGCAATGAAATGCTTGTTTTCCAAAAGCGTCCTCTACATTGCAAGCATAAGTAATACAGTAGAATAAAAAGTAGAATAACATAACATTAGGGTGACCAGACGTCACGGTTTGCCCGGGATTGTCCCGGTTTCAAGCTGGATGTCCTGGGTCCCGACAAATATCTGTAAAACACTAAAATGTCCCGGTTTCCGACATTCACTACCGAATTGTCCTGGTTTTCACCACAATTAAAATAATAATAGTAATAATAATACTGTAATGTTTCCACATACGAGTCGGAGCCAAACAAACAACTGCGTTGAACTGCGTAACGAAGCAACAATTCTCATCAAAGCTCAAAGCCTCCCGCTCCACCAACCCCAAGCATGCATGATGACCGACATGCGTGCATACGCGCATATATGTGCGCGTGCATTAATATGCGTTTACACAAGGGTCCCGGTTTGGTGGTTTGAAAATGTGGTCACCCTACATTACATTGCTTGTAGGAGACACGACACAGGCGCAGGGGGAACAGAGGAATTTTAATAAAAAGATCTAAGATGTAGCATGTAAGTGGCAGGACCTAAGATGTATTTACTCTTTTACCCCATTCATCATTCATTAATGTACCTAATTGTGTTCTGTCATATGATTCTGTACAGATATATGTTAGTTGTTGATTGGTTATTTCATGATTCACTGGTTACTGTTGTGTTATCAAGGTATATAGCTGATATATACCAATGAATGAAAAGCCTACGTCTTTTTCAAAGCATCTTAAAGTTATGCCTGTATATATATTACATAGGTAGTCCCAGGAATTATACACACTGTACTGGCATTGTAGTTCTACCAAGATACATGCCAATGTTATGAATACTTGGTGAAGCCTTCATTGAAAATCATTTATTAAGCTGTTATTAGGCAGTGCTTATGCCAACCCTTTATACATAAGCGCAGGCTTATGTCATACCGGGTTATGTCACATTTGACAATACTGATTATTGTCACACGGTTATGTTACATTTGTGCGTCCTTATTAATGCGGGACACATATGCATCATAAGACATTCCATAATCTTGTGGAGGCCTTGCAGAAGGCTTTAGGAAGGCTTTATAAGTTGAACATCATTGAAAGCAGACCAGAAGAACCAATCATGAGCCATCACAGACACCTGACCTAGAGATATTATTACCCCAGTTGTTTAATTGCTCAGCAGATGTCTATACTAGAGTGACTGGATAACGTATCTCAGGGTTTTACGTATTACACAGTTGAGTGCAGAACAAAGACAATTCAGGTTAATTACCCTCACTCAAGGATATACAACCGTGTCCCCAATTGGGGATTGAACCTGCAGCCTCCTGATGATCAGTCTGTTTGCCACCACGCAATGCTTCTTCAACCACAGAGGGTCTTTTTTTCTGCTTCGCCAGAGAGGTTTTTACTGAGGAGGCAGCCTACACCATTCATTACATGGAGGTGGTCACAGCGGACACACAGCCAATAAATGAGTTTGTCCAATTCTGCCTGCGATGCATCCAGGAGTGCTACATCAGCGTCCACTCTGCTTCCCAGACAGGGGCTGCACAAGGGGGGCTGGGGGGGTGGGGGGGGGATCAGGAGTGCCAGCGGGGGACTGGGCAGTCACAACCACTGGGTTTTTGCAGCGTATTACCTCCCTCTTCACCAGTGTTCACTCATCCTCTCCGACCGCCGTCATGTTTTCTTTTAGCTAGTGCAGGCTAAATAAGAATGAATGAGATTATACGGATGTACTTTATCGTCTGGCACATAGCGTATACACTCAAACACGTGTGATCACGGTACCGTGTGGTTCAGTTGGCAGAATAAAACTGTACCCACAAACTACTGACTGGATAAGGGCATCTGCTAAATATACTCGCAAATGTTTCTTCTGCTAATGTTGTCTTTACATTTGTATGGTAAATAACATCCCGTCAGCATTACCACCCTTGCATAGCATTTGATACATGGAACGAGGCTTAGCGTGCTAGGAGAGGCAACCGCTGTGTACTGCGGCTGTACTACAGTGTCCAAGCGAGCAGACAGAATGTTGTATGTAAAATAGACCATAGCTCAGAGCCGGTCCTCAACTTCAGTTCTGGAATGAGGGGGCAGGAGTTGGGTTGGCGGGGAGGTGCTGTGAGGCAGGGCCTGTCCTCTCTGTTATGAAGGAGAAGCAAACTGATCTGACAGTGACAAATGAACCATCTCCTCTACCCCCAACTGCCGGCCTCATCCCTCTCTAACTCCCTGTCTCACTCTTTTCTCTTTCTTTCCCCCAGTTTGTCCCCCTCCCTCGCTTACTTTCACAACTAGCCATCTTTTTCTTTGCCTCTTACATCTTTCCACCTGTCCTACGTTTTCTAATTTCTTTCCACTTTTTTCTTGGTCTTATGCTCTCTAACTCTCATGGTTTAACACACTCACTTTTGCTTCATCACCTACCTATATTCTTACTCTCTCTTTCTCTTTATCTCACTCTCTCTTGCTGTCTTTCATCTACCTAGCTCTTATTCTCCATGGAATCTATTGCCATAGAAATGGTCGGTCTCTTTGCAGGACATTATTTTGTTGACATTTCTGTCCACACCCAAAAGATGATCATAATTCAAGCTCACATAGCCTTATATCAGAGCCACAAATACAATATAAAAATCCCATAGACTGTGTACATATTTAAAAAGGTGTAATGGAATGCAATAGTCACAGTCTTGTGCTGTTTAACTAGAGGCAGGATGAATATATATTTTATATGTGATTATTGTGGAGCATTTCATTATAATTGTCTTGTCTAACTAATATGCATTCATTTCTTGACATTTGAAATATGTGGAACTCCTACTGGCTGCATTTGCATGAAAAAAAAAAAAAACAAGTATCATTTTTTGTGTGTTGCTTGATAAATGTTTGCACTTAAAAAGGTTTAGAGTCAAAAGGTTAAGCCACCAAACTTACAGGGGAGGCTTTATAGAGATACAATTGCATTAAAATGAAAAATAAGTTGTTTATTTTTTCTTACAATTAGCCGTTCTTTTCATTCCCTTTTCAAGGCCCTTTAGGGTTCCATAGGGATGGGATGTAATGGGATCATTACAATTTTTCACACATTTTCTCAAGACTATAAACACACTCGAAACACACCATATTAATTAAAACCCAAACATCTCACACAAAATGAAACATACTGAAAACCATATTATATAAATAAAACTTCATCCTCAGATGCAACACAAAAGCATTAACATTGAACACCCATTTCAGCAGTGGAGTTAAAAAAAACTATTATTAAAAGGTGTTCATGAATCCATAACCATAAAGGGTTGAGGAATTTCCCCTATGAATTTTGCGCTTTGCATATTATAGACTGTGAGATTATGCTGAAGTGTACAGGAAATACACAAATACCCTACCGTAATTTTGGGTATTACACAGTAATTTTAGATCACGAAGACTAGAGGGATTTTTTTTTATTATTCTACAACACAAGATGTTGTGGATTTTATAGAATATGAATAGTTTCAATAGTAATTTTCCTGTACTGTCCTCCATGTGCTTATGCATACTGATTCAAAGTACAGAAAACATGGTGGTCAGCGCATTAGTCAGATAGGTTTACAGTAAGTAACATTTTCATTTGTCTGGACAATTGATGCAACAAAGAAATTACTCAGGATTGGCTTATGTTCAATGTCACAAATCTCATTAGATATCATTGTTCTTCTTTATTTTCCTCTCCCTTGTCCACCTCCTCGTATTCTTCCTCATCATCTCTCTGATGTTGGCATCTTTTTTTCCAAACCACAGGTGATCTTACATGTGGCCTTTTCATTCATGCCAACATCCTAATTGCTTGTTGACTAATTATTCTTGTTAGTGTTTAACATCACAACAACTACAACAACTCTGTGTTGTGTTAGACCTGTGATGATTTGAGTTTGGTATGTTGAATAGCAATATTTTCTATGTGAAAACATGGAGATTATGGTTTACAAAGAGAGACATGTGCTGGGTTTTGCAAAACTGTTGAATGAAACAGACATTTGTGTGAAAACAGGTGAATTGTGCGTATGGTTTGGCGTGAATATTGTTCCTTCTGGCTCTTTGCAAAATGGTTTTCTGTATTGTTCAAAGATCCTGTTTTAATATGCATGTGGAAGTCTGCCTCTGCTGTTTTTTTTTTCTCTTATTATGTGTGTTAGGCTGGATCCTGATAATAGAGAGTAAAGCACAGCCATCATGCTCCAAAGGGGTCTGTCTTAGACTTCCCAGCAGGGCCTCCGTGTGGCCAGGAAGCATTTGCCCTTCCACTTTTTATCAGAGGTGGCAGGTTTATACCACTTTTGATTTAGGCAGTATAGGCTTACAGACAAAGTGTTAAAAATAGGTTTTTAGACCAATTCATCTAATGATTGGTGCCCAATTTCTCTCTCCGTTACATTGGAGTTCTGTTCCATGCTCTGTACATGTGTTGACCTGTCAGATTCACAAAAACTGTGCATCTTGCAGGCTGGGCACATTGCACAAACATATACTACATCAGTCTCTACAGACCCAAGCAAAAACTCATCAATAAACGTAGGGGACTGGAGATCTGACATCCTGTATTTTATGGAAACAATGATTTTTGTCTGATCAAGTGGATGTTCACAACAGCAGGATACATTACAGTATTTCCTACTACCTGTGCTCCCCCTTTGGCCGGGGGAAACCATAGAAGTAACATATTTATGGGCCATTTATTTGTGCAGTGTTTGCTTGAATGGAATCAAATTTGGATTGTGTTTAAACCTGGGTTGACTAAACTACCTCTTTTATTATTGACCAGCATGATAGCTGAAATATGTGGGCTACATGCAGCCCACTGTTGTATATAGGGTGGGGTTACAAGATGCCAACATGCAAAATCAGCCCTGGAAGTCCTTTCCAATCATATTGCGTTCTCTTTGTCTGTGTATAGGAAAGTCTGTTTTCAGTCTGTTATATATAATTCAGATGAAGTACTATATAGCTGCAGTGGGATTGAGTTTTCATCCTTCACAGGAAAGGGAGTTTTTTCAACCATGTGATGAGGAAAAATGGTCTCATCATAGACCATATTTAAACATTTTAAAACACACTAATCAAGTCATACCCTAAAAAGTATAGGAGTTTTGCCTGCTTATTAGGTTACCTGATAAGGAAAATATGTTCCACCTGTCAACTGCAGGGCATGTGGTTCCCATAATATGGCCATTCACATGCAGTAGCCTCACTCTGCTGAAGACCACTTATTATTTTACTAAAGTATAATAGGACTATAAAATGCAATATTCAGTACTAACAACACAATAGAGAAGAGCCGTTATGGTACAGCATGCAGAAATCAGAAAGCTTAGGCATTCTTGTTCATAAATGGAATACAGTGCACAGGAAACTAACAGCACATTATAATGCAAATGGTGAAGCTTGTACTGCAGTAGTATACAGCATACACTATTAATGCAAATTATCAGACTGGCCATAGAAAATATTGCGGATACATTATAATGAAATCTGAATAACAAATTGTATATATAAATCAACACATGGTCAATACTGCATAGATTATACAGATGGATCCGGAAAACATACAGATTAACCGGCCAATTTCCTCTGTACTGGCACAGTATGGAGTGTTAAGAGAACAGTCTACTGTGGGTAATGGAAGGCATGACAAATAACATAAATATCACACAAATATTGTTAATCAATTCTGATTCAATTTAATAAGTGTCATATTGCAGGGCTGATGAATGATGTTACTCGTACCTAGGATGTAGGAAATAAAACCAGATGTCCTTCATTGCACAGTCAATATTACACAGCGCTCAATTAACTGATTTCTTGGACCATATAAACCGACATTATCACAACATGCCAACCAAATTAGACTCTGTCTGTAAGGTTCTCATTTTCTGATAAATGTGAGCATAAACAAAGCACTCTCGGTGAAGGTGGAGAGGTTGCATCATGGGATTTCTTTCAACAAAATGATTATGAAAACGGAGGAACTCTCCTTGGGATAGACTGTCAAGGATTTGAAGCGATATGAACCCGGGATTTGACAAGTTTTACATGAAGCAGCAAGTGCCCTTTGGAGATATGCACTAAGCCACAATGTTTGTCTGCTATTGTTCTGCTGAGAGAATGGTGCCCTTCCGGGTGACCCGCGTCATTGTGTAATAAAGCTCATTATTATTCACTGAGATTATTGTCTCTGCTGGTAAATGGCTGGAGGCCTCATTATGCTGTTTAGCAGTTGGCAGGGAAACTATGCAACATGTCGACAGGGCTCAGGTTTGTCATTCATACAGATCACGGGATAGATCAAATGTTGTGTTTTGCTCTAGGTTTAATAACTCTGTTAGCATTAAACTAAAATCTTGCCATCTTGTGTAAATGGCAGAAATTAGTAAAGCCAGTGTTCAGAGTGGCCTAAAATACAAATCAAAACTATTGTTTTCAGTGACCTGTCATGTTGTAAAACCACATAGGCACACCTTCATACTGCTTGAGCATAAATTTACAAAAGTGTGTGTTTTAACACATTTTACAGTGCAATGCTAGGTCATGGAAGATCTTTAGTGTTTCATCTACTGTTTCATGTTAGTATCAGTAAGGCATCGTCTTAAGGTGATGGTAGATCTTTAAACATTATACAACATGCTAAATTTACAACTTTTTGGTTGTATATAATCTTAATGGATTGGGTGCTGTATCCTTATGGACAACCCTATTTCCAAAAAAGTAGGGACGCTGTATAAAATGTAAAGAAAAACAGAATGCAATGATGTGCACATACTTTAAACCCTATATTCATTATAGGAAATAGTAAAGACAACATATGAAATGTTGAAACTGAGAAATGTTATTGTTTCTTCCCACTTTGAAATTCATGCCAGCAACACTTTTCAAAAATGCTGGGCCAGGGGCAACAAAAGACTGTAAAAGTTGTGTAGTGCTAAATAAAATACCTGGTGGAACATCTCACAACTAAGTAGCTTAATTGGCAACAGGTCAATTACATGATTAATAATATGATTGGGTATTTAAAGAGAATCCCAGGGAGGATTAGTCTTTCAGAAGTAAAGATGGGGAGTGGTCCACCATCTATGAAAGACTGTGCAGGCAATAGTGCAACAATTTAAGAATAACATTTCTCAACATAAAATAGCCTGACCGGTCCACCATGGAAAACATTTGGCACATTATGAAATGAAAAATATGACCAAGGAGACCCTGAAATGTTGAGCAGCTGCAATCCTATATCAAGCAAGAATGGGACAACATTCCACTTTCAAAACTACAGCAATTGTTCTCCTTAGTTCCCAAATGCTTACTGAGTATTGATAAAAGAAGAGGTGATGCAACAGAGTAGTAAACATGCCCCTGTCCCAACTTTTTTTAAAATGTGTTGCTGGCATCCAATTCAAAATGGGCATGTATTTTCAGTTTCAGAAAGAATTCTCAGTTTCAACATTTGATATGTTGTCTTTGTACTATTTTCAATTAAATACAGGGATAAATGATTTGAACATCATTGCATTCTGTTTTTATTAGCATTTTACGCAGCATCCCAACTTTTCTGGAAACGGGGTTGTATAATTGCACAAGCAAAGACAGGACAGCACTCCAGGAATATACTTATATAGTGATATTTTATTGTTGTACAGATGTTTCTGGTACAGGCACTTCTTCAGTGTACATATAAGACACTTACAAATCCATCATGGTTAGGTGATGCTAGATCCTCAAAGTATTTAATCTACAAGTTAATGTTGATACCAACAAATCATCACATTAGGGCATGGTAGATTTTACAAAGCATTATATATTATAATCTACATAATATTGATGTTATCAACACGGTATCCCACGGTATCCTTTCCACACCATTTTTGTAGTAAAACTACTACTACTAATAATAATTAAAGATGCAAGCAGCATTAAGCAGGCTTTAGCATTTAGCCAATGCTGACCTTATTTCACTACTATTGTGTTGGGAGTCAGAGATACCGTATGTTCATAGATCCACCAAATGTCAGATGGATGTTTTTTCTTGTCCGATGTTGCCACCATGTGGCCGGACTAAACCATAGTTCACCTATTAGCTAGATTTAAAACCCTGAGCATGTGCGCTAATTGTAATCACGCTTACACTTCCGTTCAAAAGTTTGGGGTCACATAGAAATGTCCTTGTTTTCGAAAGAAAGGCAAATTTTTGTCCATTAAAATAACACCAAACAACTATTAGTAAACAACTATTGTAGCTGGAAATTGTTTATTTTATATTTTATATGGAATATCTACATAGGGACACGGAGGCCCATTATCAGCAACCATCAGTCCTCTGTTACAATGGCAATGGTTTGCTAATCCAAGTTTATCATTTTAAAAATCTATAAACAGTATATTCTTGTGCTAAGAAATGGAGGCTATTCCATGCAAGAAGTTACCAAGAAACTGAAGATGCTGTACAACACTTTACTACTCCCTTCACATAAGTCCCTCTAACCAGAACTGAAAGAAGAGTGGGAGGCCCCGGTGCACAACTGAGCAAGAGGATAAATACATTAGAGTGTCTAGTTTGCGAAACAGAAGCCTCATAGGTCCTCAACTGAAAGCTTCATTAACTTGTACCCGCATCAACCCACATCAACAGTAAAGAGGCCGCTCTGGGATGCTGGCCTTCTAGACAGAGTTGCAAAGAAAAACCTGTATCTTAGACTGGTCAATAAAAGAGAAGAATAAGATGGGCAAAAGAACACAGACACTGAGCATAGGAAGATTGTACAAAAGTGTTATGGACTGACGAATCTAAGTTTGAGGTGTTTGGATCACAAAGAACATTTGTGAGACGCAGACCAAATGAAAAGATGATGGAGGAGTGCTTGACACCATCTGTTAAGCATGGTGGAGGCAATGTAATGGTCTGGAGGTGCTTTGGTGGTGGTAAAATTGGAGTTTTGTATAGGGTAAGTGGGGAAAAAGGAAGGCTATCACTCCATTTTGCAACGCCATGCCATACCCTGTGGATGGCGCTTGATTGGAGCCAATTTCCTCGTACAACAGGACAATGACCAAAGCACAGCTCCAAACTATGCAAGAACTATTTAGGGAAGAAGTAGTCAGCTAGTATTCTGTCTATAATGGAGTGGCCAGCACAGTCACCAGATCTCAACCCTATTTAGCTGTTGTGGGAACTGCTTGATCGTACGATATATAAAACGTGCCCATCAAGCCAATCCAACTTGTGAGAGGTGCTTCAGGAAGCATGGCGTGAAATCTCTTCAGATTACCTCAACAAATTGACAACTAGAATGCCAAAGGTCTGCAAGGCTGTAATTGCTGCAAATGGAGTATTCTTTGACAAAAGCAAAATTTGAATTATTATTTCAATTAAAAATAATTATTCCTAACCTTGTAAATTACTACATTTCCTATTCATTTTGCTATATTTCTTATTCAAAATTATTTTATATATGTTTTAATGGAAAACAAGAACATATGTGACCCCAAAATATCAAACGGTAGTGTCGAAACACGGATCAAGATGTCACAGTGTGACCGTTATGGTGCCAACGTTTGCCCATATTACATCTGAATAGCGTTTTAGACATTTACATCAGTTGATAATAATATTGTGGGTGTCTGAATCATTCATCACAAATTTACAATCATTCAGAAAATCCATCATGGCAGAGCTGATGGGTGTCAGCTCATTGGTCAAGAGAGGTCATGTTTTTGGAGTACTAGACTGAATTATTTTCATGTACAGAACAAAATAGCCCATAGTTGCCAAATATCAAGTAACTTGAAGATCGTTCATTTTTATAGGAAAAGACACTTTTTAAAAGTGTCTTTGACAAAATCCTAAATGGCAGAAAATGCGATATTGCAGACTTTTAAGTTCCATTTTTCTTCTACCAATTGCCAAGACTACTGGCCACATGGGATTGCGTTGTGATCTTGCTAAGTTGGCCATTGTTGAGGCTTGTTACAGCGCCACCATAAGGCCGATTGACATGCCGATTGGCATTGCATGAGAGGGTGTGGCCCTTGGGCCTTTACTGTCATGAAAGTTTTTGCCCTTAGGGGCCATTTTATCGCATTGGAAATGGCAAATGAGGTCTTTTAACATCAGGAACTTCTTCAAGATCAAAAACAAAACAAGCATTATATGCTGAAAGGTCAACCAACTGAGGTCAAATTTCTTGATTCTGCCATGGTTTGGGCAGAGAGGTTTGGTCAGAGGATGGTAGATGATGGTGATTGAGTCTGCCGACGACCATGTAGTGGGCAAGTCTGTGAACCAGCCTAATCTTAAAGCTGCTGGACTGGTTGTTTGCACCTGAAAGCTCTCCACACAAAATTCAGAAAACTTCTCAATTGTTGTCACTGCAACTCCTCATCTTCACCGCTGCTTTATTAAAGCAGTCTGGCACAATGAGGCATGGTATGTGGCCAACATACCATGGCAAAGCGTTGTCATTAGGCACAACACATTGCAGAGTGCCTAGATATAGCACTTGTATACAGTCAATATATCACAAACCCTTAAGATGCCATATTGCTATTATATGACAGCCAATCAGCATTCAGGATTCGAAGCCCTCACTTATAATCTTCTATATATGATTCTTCTCACGACTCAGGATACTCCTCAAATAATGTTATCAATAGATCACCAGCTGCGGGCCCCTTAGTGGTGCAGGGTTCAAACTGGCAGCCAAGATCACAAACTGGCAGCCAAGTGAATCAGAAAGCTGGTACTCTGTCCAGATCCATTTTTCTAACAAAACACTGGCCAATTGGACAGCTATAAGACAAAACATCTTCTGCAAATCTTTGTCTCACAAAGTGTAGATACTGTATATGCAATTCCACTACTCAATATGCTAAAAAAATATATATTTGTAGTAGTTGATAAAAAAATAACAAAATTATATATATATATATATATATATATATATATATATATATATATATAGTTTTGAGTGAGGAACAGAAGCGTTCAATTTGCAGGTGTCTCTTAATTTTAACCCTTCTGTTCCTCACTCAAAACATTTTCGACCTTTTTGGAAAGTAAAGAAAAAGGTGCAGTGGTCCCTTATTTTTTTCCAGAGCTGTATATATATATATATATATATATATATATATATATATATATATATATATATATATACATACAAAAGCTCTGTTTAGGCTGCTACTAAGGTGTCAGGATAGTATGGTATGGTGAGCACAGCCAGGGGGTCCAAGTGCAATCCCCATGTCCCGCTTTATGGTATTGCCATGTCAGCCCAGCTGGGGATCAAGTAGGTCTGGCTGGGCTCTAGTTCTGTGTTCCAGCTGCTCCGAGGTCCGCTACAACAGCTGGAGTGTGGACTGTATCTAAGGGCTGCCGTCCTGCACCCTGACATCTCCATGGCTGCACAGCAAGAGCTCCAAGGCATCTTACGCTAGGATGCCCGCCCTGCTTCCCAAATTCTTCTGTTAAAGAGATCTTCTGTTCTCATGCAACAATCTCCATTAGTTACTGCCAAAAGCAGCAGCTACTTCCTGGGGTCAACAGAAAACAAAAAAAGACATAATACAGAGCATCAGCAGACAGAGCAAAGACAGGAATACATGAATTGGAAGATGTACAGACCGTTGACCAAACTTCATTCTGTCCCTATCAATATCAGAGGCAATAACTTGTTGCAGTAACCTATACCTGGCCCGCTGTCCTCGAACATTCCAAGAAGAATGTGTCATCTGCCTGGAACCAAACATATTTCCAGAAAAAAAGCAACATTATAAGACAAGCTTGCCCACTAAACATCAGATAATGGATACAGCTTCAATTAGCTTCTACCTATCAGTGATGTCCCACATTCAGTCGATTATGCCAATAGAGCCCAGCAGCTACTCTGATAAAACTAGAAATAACTAGAGCAGGGAGCAGGTTGTCTTGAAACCATGTCCCTCTGATATCAATCAAGCAGCTTAATCAAATGTTGTTTGTGCAGAGATCTTTAACACACTAATTTGTCACAGAGAAGTGGCGTTAATAGAAATATGCAGAGCAGTGATCCCCACATGCCAGCCTGTTGTTTCTTTGACTGCTTCCAAAGCATTTTATCTATCACAATCAACCTTGGCACTTGTCCCTCGGTCTAAACACACTGTGCTAACATAGGTGATTTAATATTGATGTTGACCTTTATCCATGAAGGCAAATAAGAGATCCATTGACCTGGGGTTTACACACTAGCCCATTCAGCTGTTTGACTGACTGATAAATTGCTGTCGTATCTGAACAAGAGTAAAATAATTACCTTTTTCTGGACGGTTTCTCATTGTTTTTTTTAACTTTCACTGTGTTTGAAAGCCCAAATATGACACATTAGTATGGTACACAGATTTAGGTGTGTTTGAGGGATCCTGTGTGTTTGACAGGATGGGTCCCAGAGTTTGACAGGGTGTGCGTATTTGATGTAGTTTCAGTGTGTTTGATACACCCATGTCTTTAATCACAACCCTGTAAGTGTGTGAAAAGCCTGTGCTTTTGATTATTACTCTTCATAAAGCTGTGTCTTTGATCTAGGTTCTATGTGAATCTGTTTAAACTCTGTGTGTTTGATCCTCACACTGTGTAAATGTGAATTAGGACACAGTATCTGCATAGTGTATCTTTTATCATGGCACTGTGTGTGTTTGTTGGGGTTGGGTTGTGTGTGGGATTAGCCTATTAATTTTGTTCGGGTTCTTTTTGCGTTTGTATTTGACAAAGGTACATTTCTGTCTGCTTGCGTGAGCACACATGACCTATGAATCCAATAATGGCTTTTGGATTATTTCATACATTTTGTGTTTTTGATGCAATCTCTGCATCTGATATGTTTCACTGTGTCTCTTGGACTTGTGCACGTTTGACACAGTCTGCATGTTATTTGATTACAGCTATTTTTGCATGGCTTGATTACGGTTCTGTGACTATGTGATATTTATTTTTCCAGCTGAGAGCTTGTTTGTGTCTCTCAGCCTGCGTGCTACGCTGTTGGCCACGGTCACTGACTCAGAAACAATTACCTATGGGGGACCCTGATGACTTGAACATAATTTAATTAATTCTCCTTGATTTCACCGGTTCTAATGCTTACCAGACAGTCGTGTGGTTATGGCTGCTTCAAAAGCTACCTCCAGAGAGCCCCAGTAAATGCTACAACCTTTCCCTATAAAGGGCAACTTAACCTCAAGCTCACCTGGGGCAGGGATAACACAGAGCACTAAGAGAAAGACATAGAGGGAATGAGTGGTATTACTTGATGTATAGAAAGACATGTGGGCATGTACATCATGATGAATTGGCGAGTTTGTATGCCATGGCTATTGTAGAGTGGGAGGGGGGTGAACGCAGAGACCAGCAAAGACTTTGCCATCTGGAGGAGTGGAGCAACTATTGCTTTTCACCTCAGAGTTAGGGTTAGATGAGGTTAGAAGATAAGGGTAGATGAACGTCAGAGGACAAGGAGAGGAGAAACTATCTTGAGTGGGAAGGTCCAGAGGTGCGTCCCTTGCGTCTGAAATGGAGTGTGTTGCTAGGATACAGGGGAACAAGACGGGGTGCCTTCTCAGAGCATACAGAGAGGCTGTGTGGATTTAATTTCAGACACACTAGGGCAAATGATTAGAGAACACATTAGCCTATATGGTAAGTATACCTATAGTAAAACATATGGTTTCGGGCGATATACAGAAGTGGTCCATTATGTGATCTGAAACGGGCAGCAGATATCCAAGGCTCTCGCTCACTCGGGGGCGAATTGAAGCCGACACACTAGAA
>JACXGI010006727.1:28753-40869 GCA_016801175.1 Esox masquinongy
GGGGGGGGGGGGGTAAATAAACTGCAATGCCTTCTTTCCGTTATCGGGTCTGCAGCTGTTTAAATGAAGATATTGAAGATATTGTAATGAACAAGAGCTGGGTCATGGTGGCGTTGTCTAGTCGCTGGCTTTACTGCACTCCTCTTCTTAAACATTCATCTTAATGATAAACTGGCTGTTAAAAGCTCTCGAGCAGCCCAGAGTGTCATTGGCTTTTTTGCTCTGATCTTAACCCCTACACTATTAGAGCAGCACCATTAGGTCTAGTGTTTCATGCATCTTCCCCTCTTCTGTTCTGCCCTGGCAGGGTAACTGTGTCTCCTGCCTCAACTGTGCAGTCAAGTAATAACACTAGATGGTTGCTGTACATTTCCAGTGAGGATTACAAAAGAAAAATCGCTTTGAAGATACACTATGCCAGCGGGGTTAGCTTCTCTGAGAAAATAATATAGCGTCACTACCCTTTTAGTGCACAGTGGGCTGAACATTCCAATGCCGTGAATTGGAGTCGCATGGAGATGTGGGTATATTGAGGACACTCCCATTGCAGTTCCAATGCAGGCCAGGGCTGTCCAGTCCATTCATGAATCACTGGTGCAGGGAAGGAAGTGCAGGAGAAAACCACCAGCTCTCATAAATAAAACAGGAACCTGCTAGCATCTGCCACTGAATAACCCAGCCCAGCACTACTTCGTCTCTGTTATGTAACTGGGGGGAAAAGAAAGCCTAGCGAACCTACCGCATAGACCAGGGAAAACCTGCCATCACCGCATTCAACTCCAACAGTGAACCTCTCTCCCGGTGTTCACCTTGGAGACACCTGCTTTATATCCGCCAAACGTTGCACAACGAGGACAAACACCCCCTTCTTTTATGAAGGGATGGGGGAGTTGGTATAATGGTACGATAAAGTACATTTTCATTCCTTCCTATTGATTCAAGATGGTCACCTGGATTTGGGTTTAGGTATTGATTTGAGATGTTAGGGATGGGATGGTTATCTGGTCCTGGGAATCGTTATTTGTAATGTCTGTATTGGATTTCAGCACTCCCTCCTGGGGACACTCCAGACACCCTCACATCAAAATGCCACTAAAATGCCAGCAGGGAAATATAGGCATTTTTCACAGACTCTCACTCTACCAATGTTTGAAAAAAGAAAAAAAAAGAACTGGCAGTATTCCTGGAGTGGTTCATTACAGTCAGCAAATATCACCGTTCTCATGTGATCCTCATTCATCTGAACAACATCCCTATCTGCTTAGGAATATTAGCTATAGCATTACAATGGCAGGCACTCAAATGTACATGAAAATAAGCTAGTTAAGGCAAGCCAATTGTTTGTGCAGTTTTTTTTCTCTCTCCAGTATTGTCATGCATAGTATAATAGAGTTGGAGCTGAAACTTTAGTTCAATACTGAACAACATGCTCTACATTTGATGAAGTGGATCAAAGCTGAGCCACCCGAGCTGACTTGAAATATTTTCCTCTCTTACATTTCCTTATTTATTTCCATCCTGACAAGTTAATGTGTGGCCCTTTGATATGAACTCTGACAGTGTTAGGAGTTGTGTCTTCATATGTCTGCCTTCTGTGTTTATGGTGAAGGCAGATGTCAGGCTGAGACACTTCTAGAAATTTCACACAGGCTGGTTCCATCTTTAAGTAGGATGCCTTGGGTAGAGAAGATTGCGGTCTATGAAAACGTTATGTAGATTTAATGAAAACTGGAGATGCTAGTCATTGTATAAACCCAATCAACATTTCCCTTTTGAAACCTCTGTCTGTGTGCGTTCGTAAATGCCTGTGTGGATGTTTATGCCCACACTTTTATTGCAGGCAGTGAAGCACTTCCTGCTATGTAACAATGTCCAATTAGTTTCTATATATTTCTGCTAATAACAGTGGTTTAGTGTCACTTTCAATACCACATATTTTTATCATTATGCATATTCTAAATATACTGTGTATATACACCACCGTTCAAAGTTTGGGGTCACTTAGAAAAGTTGTTATTTTCAAAGGAAAAGCAAATTATTTGTCCATTAAAATAACATCAGAATCCTAGAGTCACCTCTTCACTGTTAACTTTGAGACTGGTGTTTTGCGGGTACTATTTAATGAAGCTGCCAGTTGAGGACCTGTGAGGTGTCTGTTTCTCAAACTAGACACTCTAATGTATTTCTCCTCTTGCTCAGTTGAGCAGTGGGACCTCCCACTCCTCTTTCTATTCAGGTTGGAGCCAGTTTGCTCTGTTCTGTGAAGGAAGTAGTACACAAAGTTGTATGAGATCTTCAGTTTCTTGGCAATTTCTTGCATGAAATAGCTCTAATTTCTCAATTTAACAAGAATAGACTGATGAGGTTCAGAAGAAAGTTCTTTGTTTCTGGCCATTTTGTGCCTGTAATCTAACCCACAATTGGAGATGCTTCAGATACTCAACTAGTCTAAAAAAGGCCAGTCTTATTGCTTCTTTAAACAGCACAACAGTTTTCAGCTGTGCTAGCATAGTTACAAAAGGGTTTTCTACTGATCACATAGCGTTTTAAAATAATGAACTTGGATTAGCAAACACAACGTGCCATTGGAACACAGGACTGGTGGTTGCTGATAATGGGCCTCTGTACACCTATGTAGATATTCCTTTGAAAATCAGCTATTTCCAGCTACAACATTAACAATGTCTACACTATATTTCTGATCCATTTGATGTTTTTTAATAGGCAGAAAATTTGATTTTCTTTTGAAAACAAGGACATTTCTAAGTGATCACAAACTTTTGACCGGTAGTGCCGTTTCAGAGATGCTCTGACACAGTCGTGTGGCCATAACAATTTGGCCCTGGTCAGAGTCGCTCAGGTCTTTACTCCTGCCCATTTGTCCTGCATCCAAAACCTTGACTATGAGAACTTATTGTTCACTTACCATCTACCCAGGCCTTGACATGTGCCTTTGTTAGGAGATGATCAATATTATTCACTTCACCTGTGAGTGGTCATAATGTTTTTGCTCATTTGTGTATGGTTTTTCCCTTCTTTTTAATTTACCTTCACCTAATCACGAGGAAAAAAACATATTGTGCAAAAACACAAATATATCTGGCACACCAACACAAACAGATGCACAAGCTAGCACAGAGTCATACCTCAACAGTACATCAAAAACAGGCACATGTCCTTGTGAAAAACTTTCAGTAATTATTTAAATGTACTTACTGGCAAAAGGAAAACAAACCTGAGCTTATTTTTAAGCATGTTCTAGTTATGCAGAGCATGAAAATGGAAATCAGAAGCCATGCTTGTTGTGTCTAAAACTATCCAATCCTATGTTCTAGCACCATATTTTATCATTTTTACATTGATAAGTGTCAGATATGCTGGATGCTTTTGAAAGAGCTCTTTGTAAATAAACAAAAGATAATGCTGCTCTCTTTACTACTGATAGAGCAGTCCACTCCGATGTACCCATCGTTCATCCATATGTCCTCAATAACTGTGATGCCTAACTTTTTTGCTAAATTATTCCCTGTAACAGATAATAGAAAACAGAATACTCTTTGATATCGCAACAATCCATCAAATGAATATAGAACTGAAATCATGCATAGAACCTCACACACACACACACACGCTGTTATCTTCATGTATTGAGGCATTTTGTGTAAGTTGAGCGGATTCCCAGAGTGATAGCCTTGCCTCTATTTCCATCCCCATAAAGATACCATGACAGCCTAAATGACTGAAGAGACTTATGAAGAAACCAAGCGGCTTTAGTGCAATAAATTGTCCCTCGTTGTTCAATGGCTCTCCAAACTGTTTCTGTTATTGAGACTGAGTGCAGTAAAGTCTAACATGAATCAGGCCCTATTAGTTTGCACAGACGCCCAGTAGTCTGTGACTGACTGACATAGAAAACTCATCCATCCACATGGCTGCAGTGGACAGTTTAGAAATCTGGTCCTGTCAGTGTGCTGATGGACAGACAGGGTCTAACACCATGGTTTTTATTTACCTGCCTCCTCTGCTCTGCTCTGCTCTGCAGTGGTGGGCTGGAAGCCTGGCGCTCCTGGAAATGTGATTTTAAAGCCTCTTCTATCCGCTTTTTAGGATTTGCAGCATAGCGGATCACATCCATTTGAGTCTCGCCACGCTTAAGCTATCAGCAGCCCAATGGGATGCCCATAACACACAGGGCCCTCCCCTTTTTTTCTCTGACATCATTTAGACCCGCATAATACCCCCCGGATACCTTTCAAATAGCTAAATCCATCTGCTAAGTGTCTTACCATCAAAACTTCAGAACTGCTGCTTTAGATTAATGAAATGTCCTCTGTGTAAAAAAAGATGAGACAGACGTTGCATCTCTGTCCTTGCAGCCTAACAGGCTATTTCATGGATTACCTGCTCACTCTGAAAATGATCAGGTAATTGGAGATAGCACCACTCTAGTCTCTAGATAGTCGCGTGTCAATGCTAATATTAAGTTGGCATAATAATTGGGCTTCAGATTGTCAAGGCATATTTAGGACTTCATAGAGTCCCGGTAGTCTTTTCTTATACACATGGGAACATGGAGCCAGATGGAGACTTGGGAGAATAGACTTTATTCATCCAATTGATGTGGAAAACAGTTCATAGACACTGATGATGTTTGAACAGTGTGAGGAAAGGAGTATAGTTCCTGTGTGGTGGATAGGCATCAAAGTGAAGGCTAAGGACAGGGTCCTTTTTGTTCCTTAATGTGGGCACAGCAAGCAAACCTCCCCCAATTCAGAATCCAATAGTTCAATCCAATAGCATAATGAACACATTGTAATTGTGAATGGAGGGGCACTTAGGCTCAGTATTTATAGGAAAAACAGGCCACAGAGGACTCATGGTAATTATAAAACATTTTAATGCTGTTGATATACTAATGAGTGTCCATTTTAGTAGGGCTGGATCCAATAGACCACCTGTTCTCTTCATTCACTGGCGTGTATTCAAGGGGCCTTATTCACTGCAGCTTTACAAATGGTTAAAAGACAAGCCGCCTAATTGCACAGGGCATAACTTAACTCGTATGGTGATGTGTCCGTTTTGATGGATGATGAAATTTCCTCTCCCAGGACTGATTACAGATATACCAATAGCACAGTGTGTTCATAAAAGACAGTTATAAATAACTACTATACAGATGGGATGTATAGACACATCGCATTTCGATGGTTGGCAAACAGCAGCTGCACAAAATGTTAATAATGTGGATTTTAATAAATTATTTGTAAAGGTTGATACGTGTTTTTGTTGGACCACGTATGTGGAGCCGGCCAAGAAGAGCGAATGTCTCCGACAGACCAACCTACCTATTGCTAAATAGCATAGTGGTTAGAGATGCAGACTGCCTCACAGGAGACCGGATATGGCTGGGTAAAATAAACGACTTTCCTATTAATTTGGATTCTTGTTTGGACTATCGTAAATTGATTCTCAATATCCAGAAATTGATTTTATAAATCTTTGCATTTTCTCTTTGGATGTTGTTAAATGAGTGGGAGGTTAGAGAGAAAGAACCAGCCATCGTGACAGACAATGCTGCTAATATGATACATGCTGCGGCATTGACAGAGCTGCTTCACATCGTCTGTTTTGCACACATATTGAATTTACCCTCGCAGGCTGCTCTCAGACTTCCAGCCATCGCACGCTTGCTTGGTCGGGTTAGGCGCGTTGGAAACTTTTCTCATCGTAGCACTAAGGCCAGCGAGCCATGTGCTTAAAGAGACGCAGACCTTGCTAGACCGGCCTTTACGCAAGCTGGTGGTAGACGTGGTAACCCGGTGAAATGGTGTGCTGGAGATCCGAGAAAGATTTTAGCAGCAGCCAGAAACATTGGCAGCTCTGCTGTCACTAGTGATGTGGAGTTCTCAAACTTTTCATTCTCTTTGAACCTATTCAACTATTCAATTTTTTACTGACTCAAGTATCTAGTGCTTTTTAGTGATTCCTTCAACTCTATCGTTCATTTGAAAGGTTTGTGGAGGATTTCTACAACATTGTTGGTTTCAAATGCGGTCCTCTAGCTATAAGTGCTCCAACCAACAGCTGTTTACATTTGCAGAGAAAAATAGATCAAGCCAGCCGGAATTATGAATGCATGTTAATAATGAATAGTTGGACACAGGTAGCAATAATGACTGCAGATGATTGATTATTTATTTTGATAATACACACATATTAATATGAAAACATACACTGAGGTTTTGTTAAAAAGACTGACTCAATCCAATGTTATCATTCATTTGAAGCAGAGTTCTACAAGCAGACTTGTACAGTATCACAGACTGTGTTCATACGCAAAACAAATTCATTTTATTTATTGTTATTGAAGGTCACTTTTCTGGATGACTTGCATTAATGGCTATTTATTTTAATTGTTTATGTCTGTTAAATAAAAAGAAAATCAATGTTATGTTTTGGGCCCGGTTGTCCATGTATAATGTTAATCTTTAGTAATCTATCATGTTATACAAGCTAGAGGGTTCCTGGATGTAACAGCCACGCATGGCTGGGGCTGTCCTGGTCCATAGATTTCTATGTTCAATGTATTTTAGTTCTCGTTAGTGAGTTTCTACGTTCTGTTTGGATCCCCTGTGTTCATTGATTTCACCCGTGTCTAGTTTAGTCCTGTCGCCTGTTTCTCGTTTACCCCTGACCATATTCCTGTTTTGTTTCCCAGTTCCCTGTGTTTCTTGTCGGTCATTATTTTATGTGTTGTTGCTGTTCCAGTCTTTTCTTCTTGATCCTGTTGTTATTAAGCTTGTTTATTAAAAGTCCTAGTTCCACCACCTCTGCGCTTGTGTCCTGCTACCTCCACAACGTGACACTGGAGCTGTTCCTTAGCCTTCAATCTCATAAGTAATATTTGTACTGTCGTTATCAATATATACAAATGAAATCAAAATCGAATCAGGACCTTGTGATTTCAGATCATTGCTGATACCCAGCCCTAAGACCAGGTGTCGGATCTGGCCAGGGACAAGATCAGCGGAGGATAAGCTGGTCAGTAGCTACGTACAGTAAAACAAGAGAACAAGCCAAAAGGAAAATACAGCCGCATCGGCTTAACTGTCCGCGGAGGCAGGAAATTCGCAACAAATGCGGTCCTGTTCACAGGCCTTTGAAAAGCAGAGCTAAAACACAACGGTATGGAACGCTGTTTGCGTCTTTGTGTCTCAAAATGGGCGTGTTAAATAGCAATATTTAACACAATGAGCCTATTCACCAATCAGCACTTGAATATGAACTATTTGGACTTAATTCTTTACGTATACATTGTTTTTTAAACGTAAGGATTACACTATAATAACTAATGTTTATGTCACAGTGATTCATCAGTATGTATGTAATGATGCCCGGACAGTTGTCATTGCAGGAAAGGAACCCTGCAGTACTTCGTTCCTGGCTAGAAGGAAGGGATAACGCTCCCATTCCATTCCTCAAGGTAGCTAGGACAGCTGGCCAGAAGAAACAAAAAATTAAAAAAGCTTGCTATCAAATTAAAATCATGTTTGTAACTGGGAAAACTGGCCAGAAAAAAATAGTTTATGAACCGATGTTCTTCACAACAACAACAAAAAAAACATAAAAAAGACAAAATGTTTCATTTAGAAAGCTGAGCAGCAAGGTGTCATCATTTCATTTTCATAGTTGGGGTTGCGGTCCGATCAACTAACACACAGGCTATAGCTACTTTTGACGTTAGCTAGTTGGCTTTGGGGCAACAGGGTTAGCAGGCTAGATTGTTATACTGTTATTGCGGTGAACTTTTTAATATACTACACTGTTAAGCTATTAAATGTGCATTATTAAGGTGTGGTAGGATGAAGTGCATGCCCATATTGACTGCATCATCCATGTTTTCCCACAATGAAAAAAGCTAGCTAACAGGGATTACCTTCTTTACCATTTTTCTCCTGACATTTTTTCTTTTTTCCCTGTTTGTTGAGCAGTGTTCACGGGCACTCCCGACGTCTCTGCCTAGGTAGAATTCTGCTCACCACCAACACGCTATTGAAAATTAATGCACCGCCACATCCACCGCTTGCTGTCTGAAACCGCCTATAGCAGTAAACCAAGCCAGAACTAATATAGCTTGCAAAAACGATTATTTTGAGATTTATTTCAAATAATATACATAACTTGGTGACATCCCTGTTTTGTAAGTATTCATTGTTCATTAGTATAGTCGTTAGCGACATGGACTTGCGTGTACAACTACTTAGACTGGAATTCCCGGCCTCCCACTTTTTTGGTACTTACTGCGGACTCCTGGTCCAAGTTCCTGGATTATCTGCATGTTGTAGGATAAGGTGCAGGCCCATGTTTACTGCATCGTCCCCCATTGACAAAGCCTGAATCTATTTCATGACACTTGGATAGAATGTGGGAGATCACTAATATGGCATTGCAATATCATTAAAATGATTGTCTGTTCTCAAGTTATAAAGTCATTGTAATTACCAAAAACATAGGTCCACTGGCTACTAGGTATCTGGACTTGGCCCATTAATAGCTGCTCTTCAAGCCCCCTCCCTGGCTCACCACAGTCAATTTTACCCACGGGCCAGCTGAACTAGGCTTGCCTAGTTTCTCTTTCTTGTTTTTATTTAGGCCAAATGATATCTGACATTTTAAAGTGGAAATTATGAACGTTACATTTATTTTTAAATCTTGAGTACACCACAATGTTGCATCAACAACGGGATGACCAATTTCAAATACGACACTTGTAGTGTTCTAACACTAAGGAGGTATCGATCAATGCATGTGTTTATCGATTATGTCTCTGCAGTCTACATGAAGTTCTTTGCCACTGTCATACTGTTTTGGTTTGCTCTGTAACATGACATTATACAAGCTTACAAAAGCGAAGGTAAAATGTAAGTGAATCCAGTTTGGCGGCGTGTTCTGTAACTTCATAGGGAATAGAGAAGCGTGTGGGGCTAGAGGGGGAGGCAACAGAGAGTGAGGAATCATGGGCTGTCAGAACCATGTCTGTCTAAGCTTTTGGAATCCAGGAAGCTAATGCTGTTTGATGTATTAACCATGAGGGAGGGGGCAGTTAGCGTGTGTGTTTGTGTATGTGCTTGAGAGAGTGTCTATGTTCATTCTTGTATGTTTGAGTACCTGTTTTTGAGTTTGTGTGTGTGTGTGTGACAGAGACGGAGTGAGAGGGAAGGAGGGAGAGTGTGTGCCTGTGTTTACACTTTTGTGTGAGCACCTGTGTGTGTATGTGTGTGTACAGTACGTTAATGTTAGAGAGCTACTGTTGTACTGATGCACTAATCATGTGTGATTGAGAGGGCCTGTGACGAGTTGGCTGGATCCATCTTCCATCTGAGTCTCGTTTGGGTCTTTCGAGTAAACACTTTGTTCACTGTGAAATTAGCATGGCTGTTTTTCTAACCAGCATAGAATCAGTCAGATGAGGGTGTATGTATCTGGGTAAACAGTGCACGTGTTTTTGCATGCGTGCGCGTGTGTGTGTGTGTTTGTGTGCATTTCTGTGTCTATAATTTGTCAGCATGTCAGTTCTGTATTAATGTAATGGACAGCAGCTCCATTACCAGATGTATCGTTGTGTTTAGAGATGCAGGCCTGTTCTGATGTGTAATTTATGGGCTAGTGATTGGGGGATACATACCGAAGGAACAATACCATCCATCCTGTCCCTCCTCCCTGTCACTGTATCTTATCTTATATTGGTTATCTCATAGTAGTCCCATATGATGACACGTACGGTTAGCCTGCAAGCCATAGCAATTACAGTCAAGTCCTTGCCTGTGTTGCTGAGTTTCTTTACCACCTCCACCCGGAAAAAGGCAATGGTGCTTTGTTTCAATTGTTATAAGCGAGCTAAAAACATAGGCTGGTCTTTTTTTAAGTATTTCTCTGCCTTAGCTAATGGTACAAAGCTGTTTTGTATTGCCCTTCTACTGTGTAATAGTAAATCCAGGTTGTAGCCTGTGGGTTACGGGGACGATTTTATATTTTGACACTTATATTTGCTGTACAGCAATTATATTTACGAGCACAGTGATAACTTGTACCTCTAGAGTCCCAAATACATCCATCTGTGTTTATTAAAAGTTAAAGAAAAGCTTGGCTTGCTGGTTCTATAAACTGCATTGTTATACGGGCAATGCAGCTGTAACAAAATGACACCGAGACACAGACTTTCCACTTTAAGAGTAAAAAAAACGAGTTTTTTAAAGTTACTCAAAACATAGTACTCCTCATATTTTCCACTCAACAAATGATAAAAACCCAATTACTGAAAGGACAGTGACGATGTAAAGTATTCCAGCTGATCTCGCTTCATCTGTGTCCTCCCGTAGTCCGAGAGTATTCAGACTTCCTGGTGTTGGCACTGGGCTACTCATTTGTTCCAGACTGAGATTCTCTCTTCCTCCGCGCTCACCTGTCTCCCCCCTCTTCAGAATGCCGTGCTGTCATCGGGAGCTGTCCATTCAAGCTTAACATTATTGTCATCTACCGTCTGCAAGGTCTCTTGTGACTCCCTTAATGAGCTTGACATGTTGATAAGCTCTTTCCTAGACTCCCTATTTATCATTTTCTTATATATATATATATATATATATATATATATCTGCTGCTTTTGACACTCCAAGCCATCAGAGCCACAAGGCGTTGACCCGCTCTATCAAGTTTGCGCTCATAAAACATTCCACCAAACCCCTGAAACTTATTCAGAAGATTGGAGCCTGTCTGGTGTCCCTCCAGGTCACCCCACTCCTCCACCCACTCCTCCACCCTCTCCACCCTCTCCTCACCCTCAACCCTCTCCTCCACCACAAAACCATAGTGTTTGCCTACAGAGGAGCATGGGAAGCTTCTCCCTACCTTCATGATATGCTCAAACCCTCCCAGAGCCCTTAGTGTTGCCTCATCTGGTCTCTTGGCTGTCCTATGCCCAATCCAAACTTTTCCTTGCAACCCAATTGTGGAACCAGCTTTCCTGGAGGCTAGGATAGCAGTCTCTGAAAAAAATCTGAAACTCTATCTTTTCAAAGAGTACCTAATAAAACCTGACAGCCACCCCTTCTGTTGCTTTCGTGAACTAGTGCTTGCTATGTTTATTATGTTTATTATTTATGTTGTGTTCTTCCCAGCTAAGACTTTTAATATAAAAAACTGCTGTCAGAAAGAAATCACTGTCAGTAATGATACAATACCTTGATTTTGAAACACACTCTGTAATGGAATGACTGGGTCCCTGATCTGTACAATACAGAAATGTGTCATTGTGGATGTCCTCTTGATGATGAAGTAACCTGAATTGATACACATAGGTAGACAAATGTAATATACTGTTGTGCTCAAAAGTTTCCATACCCTTGGAGAATCGGTAATGTAATGTACCATTTGTAAAACATGACTGAGCAGGCAAAACACATGTCTTTTATTGCTTATGGTATTCACACTCAACTGTAGGTCATAACAGAATGGCACAATCATAAAACAACAAATCATATGGCAACAAATAAAAAAATGAACCAACTCCTGTTCAAAAGTCTGCATACCCTTAGTTCTGAATATTGTGTATTGCCCCCTTTAGCATCAATGACAGCGTGCAGTCTTTTGTAATAGTTGTCTATGAGGCCCCGAATTCTTGCAGGTGGTATACAGGTGGTTGTCATATAATTAGAATATCATCAAAATGTTGATTTATTTCAGTAATTCCATTCAAAAAGTGAAATTTGGATATTATATTCATTCATTACACACAGACTGATATATTTCAAATGTTTATTTCATTTAATTGTGATGATTAAAACTGACAACTAATGAAAATCCCAAATTCAGTATCTCCGAAAAGTAGAATATTACTTAAGACCAATACAAAAAAAGGATATTTAGAAATGTTGGCCAACTGAAAAGTATGAACATGAAAAGTATGAGCATGTACAGCACTCAATACTTAGTTGGGGCTCCTTTTGCCTGAATTACTGCAGCAATGCGGCGTGGCATGGAGTCGATCAGTCTGTGGCACTGCTCAGGTGTTATGAGAGCCCAGGTTGCTCTGATAGTGGCCTTCAGCTCTTCTGCATTGT
>JACXGI010006728.1:0-15654 GCA_016801175.1 Esox masquinongy
AGGGGTGATAGTTAGGGTGTGGTTGATGCAGCATCAGAGGGGTGATAGTTAGAGGGCTGAAAGCCCAGTGGAGAAATAGCCAGTCCTTTAACACATTGTATGTCTGTCATTAGTTTATTTGGAATGAAGGAGGATTGGAACAGTAGAGGATTGGAATGAAGCCTGGTTGTCATAGGGTTGTCTCCACCTGGCTCTATCAGACCACTCAATTAGCCCCACAAAGAATGTGTCTGGTCCCCCTTGGGTTCCCTGGCCTGGCCACGTCTCTCCTCCCCTGTCAGGAGGGTGACACACGCAGCCAAGACCAGTGATGGATGGTGTCGTTTAGCAGCTCGGTTCAGCCAAACTCTCAGAGATGGGGCCAAATCACCCTCATGTCTGTCAAGTACAGCTTACTGTAGCACCAAACCCTCTTATCTCTCTAGTTATGGATACAGTGTGTTGTCACTAGGTCACCTGGACAAATAGTTATAATATGTATAGGCTACAAGCAAAGTAGCACTTCTACCTGATTTAACCCATATAAACCAAATGGTAATGCAATCATTTTAGACAAACTGAGATTGCACCAAATAGTGCCGTGTTCATCAAATCAGCTAGCCACTCCATGATATCATCAAGGCAAGCTAAATAAAAAATGGATCTGTTTTGGTGTTGCGCAGGGTTGGGTTATTAGCAATCATCATCTTTGTTTGGTAAATGAGATGTTTTGAAATTTGCGTAGACACACATGATGCACTCAGCTAAATCCTTTTTATTTAGGATTCATGCATGAAAATGTGACCAATCGTTGTCATTTGTTCCACACGTGTTTTAGGAAACATGGCCACTAAGGATTCCTCTGGGTGAACGTTTCTCCCAGCTTGGACCCAAATCTAATCTGTTTCAGTGGAACGTTACAGGACATTAGGTGGTTGTCCACAATGTGTCTTTTCTCTGGTGCTGTGATTTATGACAATGGATTGTGTGATTTGATTTAGACCCTCATGGTTAATTTAGAATAGATTATCAGGTCCACCCGTTCATACAGACAGAGATCTAAAGGGCCATACCCTCATGGCATCCAATTAAACGTGATAAGAACGTGGTTTGAGGTGCGTGCGTGCACGTGCGTGTGCATGCAGTTTTTCTGTGCGTGCACTATAAGCGGGAGTGTGTGCACTAGAAGTGATGGTGTGTGTTCAGCGCACAAACAAAGCCCTGTCAGAGCCTGTGAGACTGGTGGAAATGGTAAAACAGTCCTTCCATCTCAGAGCTACGCGCTCACGCACGCCCCAAGAGATTGTCTCAGCGGGGCTGGCGTCACCTGTTCTCCCTCACAGCCTCCCCAGCCCGCGCTGTCTACCCATCCTCTTCTCTTAAATCCCAGTGCCTTTCAGTGGCGCTTCACATCTCCTCCTCACTCTCTCCCCGCCACGCTGCCTAGCTGCGTTTGTTCAGCCGCCCCGACGCTCAGCTCACCTGCATGAAACAATGTGAGAAGCACAGAGAAGAGCAACGCAGCCCCCTCCTCGCTGCCAAAGGCATGTTTGAGGGGTCCCCTGGGACGTGGTGAGGGAAATGGAGCTTTGCAGCGCTCTGCGTGAGAGCTCGCTAGCTTTTGAAGCCTTTCAAGAACCTGGGGTTCTGCTGTGGTGAATGTTTATGCTGCGAACAGAGAGAGAGACCTTGGCTGTTGTTTTTTATTTTATTTATGTGAATCCAGACCTTTTTTCATGCCTTTAAAACAACTCCGGCACTCAAACACCAGTCAAAGACTATTTAAACTGCCTCTTCTGAGTGAAGTCAGCCACAGTCACAGCCAACAAAACGCTGCCAGCTTCTGATGCCAAGTTTTCAGTAGCGCCCTGTCCTGTACCCTGGAAACTTAAAGAAGGTGTAATGTTGATGCCTGTTAATGCGTGGAATTCAAGTTTATTCCAATAGAAACCACGCATAAGAAAAATGTTGAAGGTTCTTTTTAGTGGTTTTCAGGCATTCGTTGTACATTTTCCTCTTAATATTGCTCTATTCATGCTTCATGTGTCGTAGTCTACAATTTGTTTTTCTTAACAAATTTGTAAAGTTCTTTTTTTTTTTATTAACCTACAGCATGTCAATTGAAGGATCTAGTATATTTCTGACGCAAGTGGCCTTGTCGTGACTCCCCCGTCTGTCCTCTTCCCAGTTGTGGTACCCCCCCCGTCTGAGTGTGGCTCTAACAGCCCCCTTTCTCTCCAGGTCAGCGTCTGTTTGGGGAGACCATCCTGGGTCTGACCCAGGGCTCAGTGTCTGACCTGCTGGCGAGGCCCAAGCCCTGGCACAAGCTCAGTCTGAAGGGACGCGAGCCCTTTGTCCGCATGCAGCTCTGGCTTCAGGACCCGCGCAACGTGGAGAAACTCATGGACATGAAACGCATGGAGAAGAAAGGTCATACTACTATCCTCTCTCTTTGTTCTTCTTTACCTGCTTTTCTTCTTTGACCTCTGTTTCCAGATGACATGACCCCTAGCCTACCCACACTCTTTATGCTTCTGGATCCGGAATGGCTGAAGCCAATGGCCGTGGTGTCTAATGGTCACCATGTCCTTGGAGTTGGCCCAGACCATCCATGTTGTCCTAGGCCCAGACCAGGGCAGTTCAACCAGCTAGCTACCTCCACAGGCCTTATTTCAACCCACAACATCTGTCCCTGCTTCCCCTCCCTGGAATCAGGCCATATCCTCAAGGCCACCAGGCAGCCCTGGTAAGCGCTTAGCGGGGTGTGATGTGGAGGATACAGTAAAAGGAGACCGAGCTGGAGAGAAAGCTAGCGAACGAGGGAAAGAGGCAGAGGAGGAGGGAGCAGGAGGGGGGTCTTTCAGATTGCTCTTTTTCCTCTAATAGCACAGATGCGTCCCTGGGCTGAGTCAAACAGCCCAGTGCTCCTGGTTAAGAAGGAAAGGGGGAGGTGTGTGTGTTGATGGGCATGTGGGAAGGGTGAGGGATATGTGTTTCTCTGCACTGTCAAGATGGATCTGGGCTGGAGACATCAACCCTCTCATCAGACATGACGGGCCCCAGTCTCTCCAGGGCCCACTTATTCAAAGTCCAATGCACTCATCAGACCCCTTTTTTTCTCCACTCTCTTCCTCTCCATGAGCTAAGTGAACGTTCTTGGAGTGATTAGGCCTGTTTAACACTTCTCCTGAGGTAGAAGCGACATTACAGGTCCTTCTTTAGGGCTAGGACTGGGGCAGACGCTAGGCTAGTTATGACGTGGTGTGCGGGCCAGCATTAGCATGGTGAAGCACAGAGGCTAGCCTCAGGGGAAACCGTCATTAGCCATCCGACGCTAGGCCTTTTCCATGCCTAACTCCTTATCCAGCCAACGGACATCATTTTATAACACAGCACTATGAAGCTTTGTTCTATGTAGTATTAATGACAATAACGTATTGGACAGATGATATATAGGTGACAGATAATGTGTCGTTATGCTATGTATATGCATAATGTATGGATAGATAGGTGATAGATAACTAAGCGATAAGGCACGTGGGGGTGAGGTATATGACCAATATACCACGGCTGAGCTCTGTATCGAGGCACTCCGCCATGTCGTGCCTGAGAACTGCTCTTAGCTGTGGTATTTTGGCCACATACCACATCCCCTCGGACCTTATTGCTGTCACAGCTATCGGCCAATAAGGATTCAAAGCAAATATTTTGTAATGTGTAAATATAATCCGTCTGCGTCTGTATTGGTAGACGATAGATGAGTAATAGATAGGTCATAGATAATGTGTATACTGCGCATAGATAGATCAGTAGTTTATTTTTTTGTTTTTTGGTCTTAAGCACTTTACATTGTATAGTCAAATTTTCTCAAATGATGGATCAGCCGCTACGTACGGGTATAGAGGTTTAATGAAAGCTCTGTTTCCCCTTAACAGATTATCTAGGATAAGCCTACCACTACACCAGTCCTCTCCTCACCCTTTGAAGGTTAAAAACAGTCAGCATATGGGCAACAATGGTCAAACATCTTAAGCTAAAGGGGAAGAAGTAAGCCAACAGCCATTAGCATGGGAAAGCTAGCATTTGAAATGTACAGTCAGGTAACTTATTGTTTGTATGACTGAATGAAGTATTGCTTTATAAAACACAATAATGTTGCTGATATAAGCCATGTAAGGCATGTGATTTATATATTTATTCGTATATATAATTGTTTTCTGCCATAGTGAGTTTTGTGTGACTACCATGTCAGTCACATAAGGTGAACACCTTTAAATCTGTCATGAACGGAAAGAGATGGATTTTCAGAGCAGTTGAGTGGTCGATATCCGTTCATTGTTGGACATGGTGACCATACCACCCATGTTGTTGTGTGAGGGAATGAGGGGCTCCTGAGAATTAATGGGGTAATACTGCCCCCTGGTGGCGTGACGATTGCAGTACTGTGGTGTCTGAGAGCCTCTTAAAACATCACATCCACATTTGAAAAAAGTTGCATATGCAGATAATCTGCTTAAACTCCATAAGAGCAGGAATAAGATTAATGCACAGTTGGTAAGAAATCTTTTGTTGAAAGGCAGGGCACTTGGAAGAAATCATGAGGAGCCAGACAATAAGGGCATGGCCAGTCCTACTGGCTGTACCAGGTGAAGAGCGCGTGACCATTAAGTCCAGGTCGTTCTTTTTTCGATTTTTCTCTCAAGCATTTACGCTCTATAAATAGAGACAGCAGATAAAAATGGAGAGAGCGTCTACTGAAGGAGCTTTGGGTCGGATTCAAAATATAAATAACTGAAATACAAGACATTTTCCTTCTCAGCCTTGTGTGTATTCACGTTAATTAGTTAACCCTTCCCTCTCTGCACAGGACTCACACATACTTAACCCTTTCTCCGCCTGTCTCTCCCTGCTAGCCTACATGAAGCGGCGCCACAGCTCAGTGAGCGAGAGCCAAACGGTGGACAGCGGTGGCTTGTCGGGTGGAGACTTCAGCCAGGGGGGGAGTCCACAGCACGGTCTCGGCCACCACCTGCACCAGCAGCAGCCCCCCCAGCAGCACCTGAAGAAGCCCCGTGTGGTGCTGGCCCCCGAGGAGAAGGAGGCCTTGAAGAGGGCCTATCAGCAGAAGCCCTACCCCTCGCCCAAGACCATCGAGGAGCTGGCCTCACAGCTCAATCTCAAGACCAGCACTGTCATCAACTGGTTCCACAACTACAGGTGGGTGGCGAGGATGAGCGGGGCGAGGATGAGCGGTGCAAGCCGGCCGGTGACACGCCCGGGTCCAAATATTTTTCCCCCAGATTTGTTTGTGCTGAATTGACACTCCAGCTGTGAGTCTGCCCATCTGACTGACAGTGGGTTGTCTGGGTTTCTCCTCCCCTCTGACTCTCAGGTCTCGTATCCGACGGGAGCTGTTCATCGAGGAGATCCAACGAGGCGAGGGCGGAGAGGGCGGCTCCCCGTCCACCAGGGCAGGCAAGGCCAGCGAGGGGGACAGCTGCGACGGCACGGAGTCGGACGGCACGGTGGAGAGCACGCGGCCCTCCCAAGAGCATCACCCACCCTCCGAGGGCGAGGGGGGCTCCGACCACAGAGACGAGGGAACTACCTCCGCCACCAGCAGCACCGCGGCAGGTACCAGCAGCCACCACAAGGGCGGCGCCCTTGATAGCCTGTTCAGCTTCCCAGAGAGCGGCCATGTTTCCTCTGTGGCCACAACTGCCCGCAACCCCCGTGACAGCAGCCTTCGCAAAAAGAAAGCTGCCAACCTCAATAATATCATCCACCGCCTGGAGAAAGCTGCCAGCAAAGACGAGCCCCATGAGTGGGAGTTTTAATAGGGTCCCCCATGCTCACGCCTCCAAGGAGAGAGAGTTCCTATTTTTCTAGTGCCCTGACTGCACAGTCCCAAGGCAAAGCTGGGAGCAGTGCTGCCGGAGAACAACTGGCGTCTTTAACGAGTTTTCATATCTAAGAGGTTTTAGAGGTTTTTTCTGAGAAGTGAAAGAAAGGCAAGAACCTGGTTTTGTTTGGAGATAAAGCACTTAACAGCCCTGCTGGCCACAGGGTCCAAACACCACGGGCCAAAGGTGCAAAAGAGACGGAAGACTTGCTCTGCTCCCAAAGGAGTGTTACAGCACAGGAAGAAAAATGTCAAAACAAGCAATTCTGTGTGTTTATTTGTGTTTGTGAGTGTGTGTGTGCTCGTGTGTGTGCTCGTGTGTGTGCTCGTGTGTGTGCTCGTGTGTGTGTTTCCCTTTGAGAGATTTATTTGCCACCTCAAAGTTTTCTAACCTTGTTCGCTCAGTGAGTATTCACATCTAGCTGACTAACTGTTACAAATATTTCCCTTTTTCTCTGTTTTCTAAGAGGTTCCTTCTCGTAACACCACAGTAGTTTAGCTATCCTTAAGGATGGTCCAAAAATAAAGAACAGAAAGCTAAGCATTCAAAAAATAAGCGACTGCCTTCCTTTCTGTGCCCCATAAATGGCCATGTGATGGCTTTGGAACTCTTAATATGCTATGGACTCCATTGAGAAAGGAATCAACATTTTTATCAATTATTTTTCTCCTCTGAGAAAGAAAAAAATACTTTTTATAGCGATTTGGTTGCCACTAAGAGATTGCACAGTCGATCGACTCTAAACAATTCTAGTTTTGATTCCTAAATATTTGGGAAGGATATAATGGGTATAAAGAGAAAATTCAAATGATCAGTTGAAAAAATATGATCACTTTAGTTCCAAATGTTTCATTGTACAACATAAAATGCAATGGTCATGTCAGGAAAAAGGAAAAATCCGAAAAAATGTTGTGGTAGCTGACTTAGTGTTCTTTCTCGTGAGTGACCTAGAAGCTCTTTGATAATTAGTGCACATTTCTTTCATAGCTTTAACTGACTTTCCGTGAACACCATTTTGGTAGCACTGGGAGCATTTGTTTAATACACTCCATTTTAGGCAAAAATCTGGTTTGAGGGGAAAAAAGTAAAAAAACAAAAAAGATGTAAAAATGTATTCAAGTTCATGGGGAATTTCAGTCTAGAGATTTTTTTAAATACGAAACCTGCTTTTTAACCTCTTTAACCACAAAAACCACACTATTGTGACCTCAGAACCAGGGCAAGCAGTGGAGTCAACGACCACTGCACTTCACAGGCTGGCCCTCGGACTGGAGGCTTGCGTTTCATTGGGTGAAAAAGCCAGGAGATGCACAGCTCACTTTACTATATATTCCAAGCTTCAGGCTCCTCTGCTCTCAACTCTTTACCTAAAGTTGTGTGTGTGTGTGTGTGTGTGTGTGTGTGTGTGTGTGTGTGTGTGTATATATGTACATTGTAAAAACTAAAGACAGACAAGAAACACAAGCTCCTGTTGCGTGACGGTTCTCCCAAACGGTGCACTATGAGTTGGAGGAAAAGAGGGAGTCTCCTCTGCTTGTGTGTTCCTATGTAGACGAGCTACAGGACCTGGTCATGGGCACCTCTCACCCTCCTTTAAAACCCTCTGGCATATATTCTCCACAGGCTGCCATGCTGTATTGGCCAAATGGTCCAAACAGTGCCAAGGCTAAGTAGAGAAATCTCAAAGTAATTCTTTACTGATTTAATAAGTAATACCAAAAGTTATTTCCAAAGTACTGTCAATGTGACACTCCCAATCCAATTTGGTCCTCTCTGTTTCCAAATGAAGCTGATTCTCCGAGCAGTCGAAATGCCCTCTCTTCCTTAAATGACCAGCGGTAGGATTGCTTCATGACTGTTAGGTAGGGTCTCCATTCTCCCCCTGGACCTACATCCTGGCTCGCTGCATGTCAATATATCTCAGAGGTTTGGAACACGTGACACGGGTCGGTGGAATAGACAGAGACATTAGTTTTATACTTAACCCTGAACTCAACGGCCCTCCCCCGGACCCCCACCCAATCACAACCTCCTCCTGGTCTCCTACGCCCCACGCTCACAGTGCCTGCCCTCCCACTGCCTCTCCCTATGTGTCTGAGTGGGAGAGCACACATCTACACGTACACTAGTAGGCGTGTTCATGTGTGACTTTTGTATGCACGTATCATACGTGGGGGTTGTGAGGGTGTGAGTGAGGACTAGCTGCCCTGCTCTGCCGTACACACCATTTTGTGCGTGTGCGTGCGTGCGTGCGTGTGTGCGTGCGCGTGCGCGTGCGCGTGTGCGTGTGTGTGTGTGTGTGTGTGTGTGTGCGTGTGTGTGTGTGTTTTATAAATCTGTGTGGCTTTGATTTGTACATACCCGCTCAGATGTAGAGTGCACAACTGCCACCCTTTCTTTGTTCTAATGTTTTGTAAATGACTTGGCTTCTGGCATAGCAGACTTACAGGAGGCCCCTTTATGGCCATATATTAAAGACACAGTAGATCACTTCAACATATACATTATTATTTTTGCTTATTTATAGGTGCTGTATTATACAATGTTATGTCTAATTTGATTTCTGTTTTCTATTATTATTATTATTATTATTAATTTTATTATTATTGTTATTGTATGGAAGGGACTATAAGGGGTTCATTTTTTTTTTTAGACTGATAGACTGCCGGCAGTATTGGGTTATAGGTACAAGATGTAGTTGTCATACATGTATATTAGTGATATTTGAAGACGTTTTGACTGTCATTTATATGGTTTGAACTGAAATAACAGAACAACCAGATGACATTGTCTATAGCATTTTGGTGCATTCTCCGTTCATCATTTGATGTGTCTGCATTTTTATTTTCCTTTTTTTTTTTTTTTTTTACTTGTATGCATTTTCCATACAAGAACATTGGAAATCAGGTGGACTTCTATTCTATGTTGTATGTTTTCCGTGTATCACTGAACCCAGAACAGGACAGTATTTGTGTTGGTTCTCCAGAACATTTGGCATCACCTCAGAATCTGACATTTACTTTAAACATTTTCCCTGCTATATTCAAGATGAAAATTAGTAGTAATAGCAAGATAAATATATATGGACTTTAATCTAGCAAGACTTTGGAATTTCCTGTTTATTGGCCATATTTGTAGGACCAGGAGTTTTTGGGTCTTTACCATCCAACCAACATGTGGCTCTGCACAAGGCTATGGATCAGAAACTGTCAACTGAGATGCACTCGATGAAATCGAAAACTTACTCTATTTAATGCTCTTAGTACTATGCACCTCAATTATTCAGACGATTATTTCATTTAATCTGTTATTTACAAAATATATGTTTAGAGGTTTATTTCCTCCGCACCAACTGATCAAATGACCTGTTTATATGTCCTGTAACATTTACACAGATCTGTGTGTGAAGCACAAGTACTACTGACCGAAAACCTTTTCAGAAGGGGAAGGCAACAAAAGCATCACAATTTACCCTAAAAGTGTGATTGCATGCTCTTAAAGATGTTTCTGTGCTGCCACGGCTTTACAATAAGCTTAGTCTTTAATGACTTCACATAATGAAGTTGTAATGAGATTAATTTCGCAACTTTTCAAATTGCGTGCATTTGGATCACAATACATTGGACTTAATGTACGGCTGTCTGATTCTCGCCTCATACCCTGCCCCTCCGACAGCAAAGCTGCTGGTGATTGGATCACCTCTGGAGGGCAGGGAAGTTAGCACACTGTTCAAACGCCCTGCATCCTGCCTGGTTCCAAGCCACGCCTCCCTCAAGTGCCACACTGCCGGTCTGGGCCAAGCCACAGCAGTCCCTGTCAGCTGGTCAAGCTTTTCTACTCCACTTCCTCTGAAAGACATTGGCGACTGACCAAAAATATTTCAAAAGAGTGTTTTTCTCATTCTGATAATAGCACAAGCACTGCAGCATGTAATGGTCTTTCCGTATAATTGCTTTTGACAAGTTTAAATTAATTGTACGCCAAAATATTACCTAAAACACGACCTTTCAGAAAAGGCATTGATATATTAGCACTATTAATTAAAGAGACATCTTAGCACTTAACGGCCTGTGAGTCTTTTCCTCCGGACTGCTTTAAGTTCATGAGAGTGCCTTTGCCTTTAAGTGATCCAGGCCCTAGTGTTTGTTTTAAGGATTACTCATAAATGAATGCAGTAAAGCTGACTCAGTCCATTGGACTGAAGTCTTGCACCCATCCCATTGTCATTCTCATTAGCATTTTCACCTCTGCTTTCCAAGTCTTGTGCAGGCACTACATGGAAACAATAAATCATTTTGATCGCTCCCCTACGTGCCGTTGACGTCTGGAGTTGTTTTGTCTGGAAATGGTCCCCCGCTGTTTATCAAAGGGATGGCAGTTGTGGGACTGTCCGCAGTCCTGGGCTGGCTCCTCCAGAGGTGATGCCAATGCAGGCTGTTGAAGGCCACAGATTAATAGAAGTTACTCAGTCAGAAACCTCGTCGGGTAATAGAGGCACTGGAGTTGTTGCTCACTTAACCTAGGCCTAAAAAACCACCAGCCGTGTAATTCAATGAAGGTTCCTTTGGAGGAAGTATTGTTGACATACCTTGGACTCTTAACTAAAAGCATAAAAAGTTGTAATATGTATTGCGTGTATGTGTTGCAAGGCAACAGTCCATTCGAAGCTTTACTTGCTTGCTTTGTCATTTTAGTATTTTAATTTCCACATCATTCAGTATTTCAGAATATTGGAAATTTTAAACATGGAAAGAATATAAAGTTCTGATCTGATAACGTTTTGAGTAAATTGTTAAATATAATTCTGTACAGACATTTTAATGTCAGGTCTCTGCTCATTTTGAAGTTAGGATTAATATTTTGCAGTGAAATTGGCAATGTACTGGAAATGTAACCAATCACAGCCTTTCTGTTTTGCTAAATGACTAAAATGTAAATAAATCCCACTGAAAAACAAAAAGTTGATTCAGTTACAACCAAAACCGCTCATAATATGCTAACAATGTTTTTATCATAAAATATATTCTATTAATATTACAGAGAAAGCAGCAAAGCTTCCATTGACACTAACTGTTGCTTTGTAGAACCTACAAATGAAACATTATAGAGTCTTAAAGGAGGCATGGGTAATGCCAAAATGTCATAAATATGCTGACTTTGATCAATTCCAATTGTGCTTTGAGATACCCATCAAATAAATGTCTGTCATCCTTCCTCTAAAGGACTGTTCTTTGGTGTAAATTGCATGAAAATCAAACATATGTCTGGATTTTGTAAGAATCACTAGTGAAAGGGATTTGATCAATGGTATGTGATGGCCCCAAAGGGATTTCAGTTTGATACTATTACTAACATGTCAAGATGTGCTGTCATTATAACTGTTGTCAGCTATTGTGTGGATAGTGCAGGCGATATTAGTAATAGCTGACAGGCAGTGCTTTTGACTGGTAGCTGATTTTGTGTGGATTTGTTTCCTTTATCTACTTCTCATTTGACGCTAACGGATGATTTTAACAGAAGTTCACTCACTTTCTCCTCATATCTTGTTCTGCTGTCAGCTATTTTGGAAACATTGCGTGTGTTTTTTGCCCTTTAGCCCAGAGGGAATGTTTTTAATCAACCATAATTAACTTTCTTCTTATCTCATTTTTTTTTCTCCATTTTATGGAGGGTTGTGCACTCTTACCTAATGGAAGTCATTCTGGTTGTAGTAGAAACCAAAGTGGTTAAATGAGTTTTTAAAAACGTCCCTATTTTGAAACGTCTGAACGTCATTGGTTATTGTTGATGTATACCACACCTCTTTCTTCATGCTATAGATTACGTTCGCATGCATGACGTTGCTTTGCCAGGCTCTACTAATCGGGGATTGCATCTGCAGTATTCAAGGACAGGATGCTCCTTGTGACCACAGTCATAGAAATAATGCTAAACCGAACGACACAGAACATAGACAGAGACAGATATCACACACCAGTACATGAGCAATACAACTTCAAAATAAGGACCAAATCTGTCTTGACTACTTGTCTTTGACTGTTTTCCATGTTCACCCAGAGATCCTAAAGAACAGACTACACAGAGGTCCATCTTTCTTCTTTTTTTTTTGCTCCTGTTTTTGTGTGTTTCTGTCATTGACAAGGAAACATTTTCTTTAAGTCTGGGTCTGTTTTGTGGATATGGAGTTGTGTTTAGCTTTCTGAATGAACGGGTAAGATTCTGATTATCATGAAGAATTAGGGGAGGGAATTTTACGGTGGAACCCTGGAGGAAGCATCCAAATCAACACTGGTTTATACAAAGGGCATTTTGCATGTGTTCGTGCTTTTCATGTGCTACAGTTCCCTTCTGTGTTTTCATATTCTTTTTCTGTTTTTAAGAAAAACACAGGTTGTTTCATTTAAGTCCTACGTTCAGTTAAACAGTGTACAATTTGTTGCAGAATCTATACAATTATTTTGGACGAATTTCAGGAATTTGCCCTTTGCAAATATTTTTCTATAGAACTAAAGCAGATTGCTATCAATATTATATACACTGTCATATAAAATTGTACAGATGAAATATATCCTTATAGAAAGTTAAGCATTACCATGAGTTTGATTTTGTTATTACTGTCAAAGTTTTTGTAGTTCTCGCTCTCTGTAGGGTTGATGTGTTTATAGCTGTTTTATTCTTCCATATCAGGACTACAAAAACCTCCCTCTTCTGTGAGATGGACTACAACGATCATTGCAGATGTTTCACCATTAGCTAGTGTTAAGGTGTTAGTCTTTCATGGATTCACATTGCTCTTTAAAACCTTTATTCATTTCCTATCCTTAACGTAATCTGTGAGACAAACGTTAGCCCAGTACAACACGGAGACCGTTGTGTTGATTGTTATAAAAGCATTATAGAACCATATCATGTCACATCACCAGCCCCAAATTTAGGCTGGTTGTGATTTCTGCCGCTTAAGTCCTTCTGCCTTGTTAGATCTCCATATTCTTATGTCAGGAGCCACTGGTTTTGACAAGGTTTTTGAAAGTGTTTGCCAAAAGCATGATGAAATCTGGATTTATTTGCATTTGATTTGCCTTCCCATTGTAAGTGATTTGATTTGAACATGTTTTTCAATGTTTTCCTTTTTAATTGAATGTGTCTAGAACACAGCTGGGGACAGTAGGCTTATTGTGTTTGGTTGGAAGAGTCAGATGTGGACATGGTAATAGTTGGGATGATGTTGACCTTTGAAATAGAGACTATGAAAATGATCAACGGGAGCAGTAATGATTTCCACTCTGAATTTGGTTGATGCGTGGTCATATAGTCTATGCATTTCAAATTGCCCAATGCTGATTTATATTTTGCATCCAACACAGTGGTTGGCAAATAGGTTACGATCAATATATGATCATGTTTACATCGATTAATTGCTGGTTGTGTTACAGTAGTACAGTATTTGTCCATTGTCAACCAATTCCAAATGGCCAATTCATTTAATCTACCTTAACATCGAATAAAGCTGTGTTTTTAGAGCTTTAGTGAAGAAAGCATGATAGAACTACATCACCTACAGTCCCCTTCTTCAATTTAGCACTGTGTTCATTCTCACACTGACATGCTCCATTGGCCTCAAATGACTATGAATTTGGAACTGGACAAATCCCTGCTAAACTGCTGAATTCAAATTAGTCTTGTTTTCTCTTTTCCAGTTCACATTTGTTAGGCTATATGCTATATCTCTCTAAGATCATCGTTTTCAGCTTGTCGTATTATCACATTCTTATTTACTAATTGTGAAAGATCAAAGCTAGCTAGAATACTCAGAGGTGGTTATGGCTCCTCCCCTTTCCTACTACCCTACCGGGGTTATAAACAACCTTTAGAGTTCTATTTTTCAACTGATGATTTTGAAACTGGGACTACTTTCATCACAAATGAGGAGGGGTGTGCGTGCGTGCGTGCGTGCGTGCGTGTGTGTGTGTGTGTGTGTGTGTGTCTGTCTGTCTGTCTGTCTGTGTGTGTGTTATGGATGCCAATTTGGCCCTTTGTCTTCTCCTTCAAAGTTACAGAGGTCTCCAACTTTTGTGTATTTGGTCATGCAGCCATCTCTCATCAGTTGAACCACTGTAATGTCCAATCACTTTCTCAGTAGACTTTCAGTTCAGTGTATATAATATCTGCGTACACCTAGGTCACATTGGTCAAATTAATGTCCTTTAATAGCAGATCTTGAACACCTGTTACAATATACACTGCAGATTTTTGGTAATAATTTAGACTAACATGTTGTGTTTTTTATTTACTTTTGCATTGTAAATGGTTTGAAGAAGATTGCAATGTTATCTCAAATAATATTTGACTATTTCACCACTGCTGTAAAGGCCTTTTAGTCCTTTGAATGAAAGGTACATTTTTTTAACTCTCATTTTGGCCAACTCCATTAGTTATGGCAGATATGGCTTCCATATAAATTTGTTTTTGTGCTATTTAATTTCTTGTGATTTAATCTTTACAAAACTTCACATTGAAGTTAATTACCCTAATGTTACAAATGGGAAAAAATCTCTTCAACCAAAAGTGTATTTCTCAAAGACTTGGCACTTGTAGCCGAAGATTATCAGCGCAATTCGCGTTTCCTCTAACACTTCACTTATAAATTTAAACTTGACTTGGGGCAAAAATGGTAGGCATTCATATGACGTTGTGTGTGTGCAGTATGTGTGTGTGGAGTGTTGAGCAGCTCCTATGCAGTGAAGGGCTGCAGTTTTGTTATTCCTATTCCTTTTAGTTTGTGTCCCATTTTTTACTGACTGCTTTTGAAGTGAGGAACCCTCCCACCATCTCAGCTGGTCTAATTGCGTCTCTCAAAGCTCAGGTGGAAACTACTTTTAGCGGAGTCCTTGTGTCACTATCACTGACAGCAACAGTCATCCTCCTCTTCATCGCCAGTCCAGGGAGAGGTGTAGCTAGTTGCTGTCGGTTAATCTATTTTTCTAGGCGTCATGATCATCGACAATGAGAGGTTGACTCCTTCACAGAAAAAAAGAAACCTCTTCCAGTTTCAGTTAGTTATCTTGTCTGTTTTGTTGATCTGGTTCCTTTTTATTTGGTCATTTAATTCATGTAGTCTGTTCTCAGCACTGTAAGACAGTCCCTATACAATATGGAGAAGCAATATCACTGTATGAAACTCACTATGTATTATTATTCACTAGCACCCTAGGTGTAATAATTGAAGTAAATATCTTTTATACAAACACAATGCTGGCGTGGTGTCTTTTTTTTGGGTCAATATCAGTGTTGAATTTATTAACAGGTAAAAACAGTTGTAATGTGTAGTATGTAATGTGAGCTGTATCAAGAGCTTCCTAGTGGTCTACTTGGCATCTTTACTGTCCTGAAACAAAGCATTCCTCCCTATAAATGACTTTTGACTATAACTATTGACTGTGACCTACCTCAGCCTTAAACAACACAGATTACTGGCTACTGTATCTTTCCAAAGCTCACTATAAGCCCATATCCATATTCATTGTAACTTAATCATCTGTGTTCCAACAACAAAAGGCATTCTAAGAAGTAACATCTGTGATGTGTTTAATGAGCCTTATTGATTTATTGACCTTTATCCTCTGTCTCCTCCTGGTCTCGTGAGTCTCAAATTTACATGAGGTTGTAGTCAGGATCTCCATATACTGTATTCAGGAAATCATGTAAAGATGGCTGAAAAAATCGCTTTATCCTAAAGCCTCTTGAAGACCATTAAACTGTACCTATCAGTTTA
>JACXGI010006728.1:15754-40756 GCA_016801175.1 Esox masquinongy
CACTGGGGTTACGTCCCTCACTGGGGTATGTACCTCACTGGGGTTACGTCCCTCACTGGGGTTACGTCCCTCCGCTGGGGTTACGTCCCTCCGCTTGGTTTACATCCCTCCACTGAGGTTACGTCCCTCCACTGGGGTTACGTCCCTCACTGGGGTTACGTCCCTCAGCAGTTATAGTACACCCATTCGTCATAACAGGCACACCCAGCCTCCCCACTGTAGCAGCACCAACTATCTTCTTCATAGTGCTTTTGAATGTAGGGATGGCCCAGTTCCTGTTGGACTAGTGTTTCTCAACCCTGCTCCTGGATGCCCCCCTGCCCTGCATGTTTTAGATCTCTCCCTGCCATTAAAACATACCTGATGTAGCTCATGAAGGAATTGATAATGAACTGATCATATGAATCAGGTGTGACAGAGCAGGGAGAGATCTAAAACATGCAGGTCAGGGGGGCGCCCAGGAGCAGGGTGGAGAAACACTGCGTTAGACATAACTGTAACTGTTGGTGCCATCTTGCCTCCACCTTCTTGATGGTTTTCACAATGTTCCATGATATACATAGCCATTCCAATGTATTCAAAGCCAAAATATACATATCCTTTTTTTTACACTGACATTGAAAATCAGTCAATGAATGAATGGTGTCGTTGGTTTGATTTTGGGAAATATTTATAATAAAAATGAAAGACTGAAATACTGTTCGTTGCTTGGACCACTCCAGTGCATAGCTTCCACAATGCACGGCAGCCAATTGGCGCCAGAAAGCTCACCACACAGATGGAGAGGTGAGCAGTAATGTCGCCAGGTTCAGAAGTTATCCATGACACCAAGGTTAACACTTTATCTTAGGATCAGTGCCATGGGGTCTTTAGTGACCACAGACACTCAGGACACCTGTTTAATGTTTCTGAAATCTGAAAAATACCACCTAGTGGCTCCTTCAATACTCTGGGGCATTGGGACTTCGTAATTAGATCAGAGGGAAGAGTGCCCCCTTCTGGCTCTTCAACCCTATTTCCAGCAGAATGTGGCCTCCCAACCAGGGACTGACCAGCACCAACACTGCTCAGCTTCAGAGGCAATCCAGCAGTGGGATGCAGGTTCTTATGCTGCTGACCCTGTCTGTCTTCAGTTTGCAACCAAGAAGATTTTAAGGAAATCCTATAGGAACAACTGATTTTATTTAGGGCTAATCAGGATCCCTCAGTTGATGTTAGGAAATGGTAAAAAAATATTTTGTACATGATTTGGAATGTGATTGGAATTGCAACCCTGATTATGGAAGGTTTTCCCTGGGAAATAAATTTTTCATGCGAATATTGTTGGTTACAAGAAAAAAAGGATGATTTTTCTTGAAAACATGACTTGTCTTTAGCATTTTGCATAAAGAAAAACTTTTTTTTTCAGTTAGGGTGTGTAAACCACAGGTAAGCAAAAAACAACATTGATGAAGTAGGTTGTAGTAGCTTTCATAATAACATGGATTTTGTCACTGGGAATAAGAGTTTATTCAAACCCCAAATGCTGTAAACACATTGTTGTAATTTACCACTTCTACAACAATTCATGTCATCAGTAAGGGTGAGGTTGAGTTGGCATGATCCCTCAGTATGCTGCCAGCAGAGAGCACTATTGTCCCGTTTTAGGATTCACATTGTAAGAAGGACCCAACACAATTGGGTCCTTCTTACAATGTGGTGCCATTTCCTTCCCCAGTAAAATATTTATTTTTAATGGAAAACTGTGGATATTTAAATTCCAAAAGTTTTTAAATACAGTATGGTGTTCTTTACATTTAGGCTAAATTACAGAGAAATTCTAAAATGTTTGATATAGCAGTTGACCTTCAATCTTGCTCACTCACAAAGCTTTTGTATACTCGGACTCTATTTTTTGGTTGTAATTTTACAGGTGTTGTTATTGCAGTCCACCCTGTTAGGCAGGTGTTTTCAAATCGTAATTTAAAGGTGCACTTTGTAGAATCATGCCACTAACATAAAAGACTGAAATTTCAACAACTACGGGACTTGTCTCCTACTCCCCTCTAACCAACAAGACCAGAATAGTATTAACTAGTTCATGGTGGTTTAGGGTGGGTGGGAGAATGTGCTACTAATATCTGAAGTGAGTATGAGGAGACTAAAAGTTAATGCAAACGTAGACGGACCGGCTAGAAAGTTGAAATGGAATTTCCGGCACATGGAAAACAATTTTGTACTAAGAAAATTTTTCAAACATTAAGTTAAGCTGTCTTCTGGTCATTTATGATAGTACAGTAAAAATCTTACATATGGCCTCTTAAACAATACCATCATGCATGTGTTTGTGTTAACTTGTTGAGATTGAATGGTTCAACTAAACACACAAATATTGACCACATGTTTATTATTTTCTCCTCTTCACCCTTATTAGGAAAAAGGCAAACCAGATTTGGTAGAATAAGATAATGGTTGTCTTTCTAAATTTGAATTTACTGAATACATGTGAACACATTATATGTCCCTAACAAGGTGGAAACATGTCAAGGACTTTTGAACAATCTGCCTGCATTCATTTGGATTTAAGTGCCTGAGTTTGACCAATACATTTATCTTACAGTCAGACATTACCTTTTTCTTATAGCATATAAGAAACATTTAAATACTACATTTTTTCTTTGTGAAAATGTTGTGGTCCAAATGCAACTACATAGTAGGAATGAACCAGTTGTATGAATATTTTCATGAGTCTATGATTTTTCACTTTACTGTCAGTTTAAAGGTCCACTAATAAAGGGTAAGTTCAGATTGTTGTTCTCTCCTTATACCTCGTAATCTGAAGGTTAACCTCTGGAGCCAAAATACTAGAATAGAGCAATTCCAATATGCACATGTTTATGCTGTTCTGGTGATTATTGAAATCTGCTATTTTATCTTAACAGAATTCTGCCCAAATGTACATGGTTTTATTAGTTTTATTTGACCTGGGCACACACACTGACCCAAGTGTTATTCATAAGCACTGTCTGGAAACGACAATCACAGAACAAAACAATCAATGGAATAAACAATGATATATACAATATACATATTAACCATTCTAATCAAATAAAACTACACATTCATTACTATCAAAATTCTTAGCCATTTTTCTAAGTTGATTGCTATTCCACACAGACTTGACGTGAAAAGGCAGATCTACCAAACTCATGGCTTACTAAGGGACTCACCATTGTTAACCAACCCTGTGATCTTGTTTTATAACCTTTCAGCATTTCAACAAAGATGTTAAGGACGTTAAAAGCTTATGTAGCGGGGCTTTGTAAATAGAGTAATGAAGTGATCTACGTGTCTACAAAGAGGTCCAGACAACTTTTTGGTACACAATGCAGTAATGAGCATTAGAACTGCCTGATGTAATAAAACAAAGGCCGATATTGTAGGAACTGATGGGTATTCCTAGTTGTTCTTTCACCTGTGCAAATCTACATGAACAACTATTAGCCTAGCATTTAAAAATATGTAGATCCAACAATATGATAAGCAGAATCAAGGGATTTCAGAGTAGAATTGGCAGACGGTAACACCATAGTAATTAACAGGTAAAGAACCATTAGCTTCCTTCTAGCCAGAGAAAAGCTAGATTTGGTTCTATAGAAGAAACACATTGTAAATGCAAGCTTCAAGCTAATTTGTATGTTTTTGAAATGATAGCTCCAGCCAAATATTGAGGTATTTGTATGGAAGAACTTATTCAATTGCAGAACCATTCAAAGAGAGAAGGTTTAACCCAAGTAAGATATTTTAAAGAGACTTTGAGAAAATCATGTGTTTAGTTATGCCTGTATTACTGTATGTATAAGATTTAAATTCTTAAGGGCTTCTCGTACAGCTGCAAAATCAAACGATAACCTTGACCCCGCTAAATCTAGTCAGGGTATTTGCTTAGATAGTGTCAACCGCAAAGAGATGAAGATCATCTTTTTTAACATATTGACCAATAGTATTCATGTATATCGTAAAAAGAACATTCCCTAATATAGCAGATAGTGTCAACAAACAGATTAAAGCACCCCCAGTTTTCCCATAAGATGTAAAAATAGAAACCTTTACTCACATTGGCTACACTACGTCCCCAGACAGACCAAAAGTCCAGGGTCAACTTGAGTTTTTGCACAATAGTTTCATTTGCTAGGTTGACATCTCTCTTGAATACGTCTGAGGATATCACTGAGATTATTGTGCTGTGCAATATCTGATCGTGTTTGCATTGCAGTCACATTGTTTGAAAATGTGAAGGATTTTGCCTTTCATTAAGGGGCCTGTCATGTCCAATGCTCCCTGTGCAGATTAGACAGGGGTTCAATGGAAATGCAACATGACAATGATTTTCAGTTCTGTTTGTTGGCTCGGGCTTTTCTTGGGGTACATATGTTTGTTGTAATCATAACTTTTAGTCTTCCTGTTCAATTATAAAATAAATCAGTTTCAGATTCCAGGATTAATGTCATCTCTCCTTCACACACTTGATCACAGCACGCCCTGTTGGCATGTACTTTGCCGTTTCCATGGGAACAGTTCAGTGTGAAAATGCCATGCTGGGAAGAATCACCTCACCAATGATGCACTATGATGTCTATAGAACAGACTGTTCTAGTTCCTGGTCAAGCCAATGATGCCCTATGAATTCTATAGAACAGACTGTTCTAGTTCCTGGTCAAGCCAATGATGCCCTATGATGTCTATAGAACAGACTGTTCCAGTTCCTGTTCGAGGTAGTTGGGCTCCAGCCACACTGTCTAGGCCACCTAGTCAACATCTTTCCTGTGAAAATGTTGTAGTCTATACTGTACACTTTGAATTTGTCAGCCTTCTCAAATACACACCAAATCGGAGACAGGCACAAGAATGCTTTAAAGAACAATGTATAAAACTAAAACACATATTTATTTTGCAAAGCATCAAATACAGGTATACATTTGCAAGTAGACACCTGTAACAACACTCTCAGGAAAGCTTACAGAAACATTTTTACATTTTTTTTTCTCTGACTGTCAGTCAGTCTTGGTATGTCTGCTATGTACTATGTAAAATAAAACACACTGGGAATTATTATTGTTGACCTCAGGGAGCAGCTCATTAAAAAAGAGAGTACCCAGCATGCCTTCTAAGTTTCCATTTTAAAATGGTGATTTTGGCAATTGTCTTATCATGCAAACCAAGGCCAACAGACTCCTTACAATGCAGGGGGAAAGGGCCCACAAAATGGTGATTTACTATAAAATAATTTACATTAATATTTGTATTTTGAGAAGATTGTACAGGCCCGTGCAAAGCAAATGACAAAATACCCCACTAGCTATTAAATGTGTATATCAAATGCAAGTAACAGAAATACTGGCCATCCCTGCACAGAAACAAGCTGTGCCCTTAAGCTTTTTTTTTCTGCCTTTCACCATGTAGTCTCTGTTCGGATCATGATTGCTTTTGACAGAGCCCGTCAGCTGGTCTCTTTACCACATGCCAGACGTCTGACTGACCTCCATCTTAGTGTGTGCACATGTGGGTAAGGCAACACAAAGGCTTAATGGTACACAGCCTTGGCCCGGGTGTGATCTCATAGGCAGGCCACATAATGACAGCCATGCAGCTAATAATACAAGATTTGCATGTTGGAAGTTATTACCATGGCAACATTAAAGCCAGAGGGCTTCAACCAATATTGTTTGCTGTATTTTATCAAATAGCACCTTAGAGTCAGCAGCTAGCTGATTAATGTTGGCTGGGACACTGAGTCACTCGGCCCCGCCTACCAAGTGCAGCTTTTCTCCCACTTCATTAAGCGTTACTGCGTGGGGAAATTGCAAGACATCACCTAGCTGAGGTGTTGTCGGATTTGCTGGGGTGAGGTGCTCAACAGATGGGGCCACCCTGACATACAAGGTGGTGTTCACTTCAAAGCCAGTGGTTTGAGCGACCAACCCGGCTAGCATGAGAGAACCCGGGAAGACTGAACTCTAGACGGGCTGCTGCGTTCTGGATAAGAGCCCCACCAGGAGGGAATTGCAGTAATCCAGAGTTGACAAGCGCCTGTATAAGTACCCATGTTTCCTGTTGGAGGTAAGGTCGTACTCTACGAAAGTTTTGGAGCATGAACCTGCAGACCCAAGTTACTGCCTTGGTGTTAGCGGAGATTGATAGGGTGTTGTCAAGGGTCACACCAAGGTTCTTTGCTCTCTGGGAGGACATTGCAGCCACGTCAACCGTGATGGACATGGAGGAATTGTCAAACCAATCTTTGGTTGACACCAGAAGTACAGTAGGTTTCTGTGCGGCAGACGTTGATCCTCGCCACGTCACCTGGTAGGCGTGTTCAGCCAGCTAGGAAGCAATCAAAGAGTGTTCAGAGCCTGAGACGCCCGAGGGGGTGGTAAGTAGGAGGTCATGGTTCTGGATCTGGAAGAATGAGAACAGAAGAGAGTTAGATTTGGTGTTGTGAAGAGCCTCGGTTAGATAGAGGAGAGCAGTATCAGTCAAGTGGCCCATGTTGAAGCCTGACTGGTTAGGGTCAAGGAGATGGTTCTGAGAGAGGTAACAGGGAAGTTGGTTGGAGACGGCGTGCTCAAGTGTCTTGAAAAGAAAAGACAGGAGGGATACCGGACTGTAGTTTTTGACCTCTGGGCCCGTAAGTCTTAACGAATGAGGTACGGATAATCTCAGCTTCCTTTGGAGAATGGTTGACAAAGTCAAGAGTGGAGAGGGAAGATGGCAGGTGAGGAGGAGGGTTATGGAGTGAGGAGGAAGTTAAGCTTAAATGGACGGGTCACACTGACAGCTTGGAATCAAAAGAGGAAATCGGTGAGTGAGGAAGAGGGAAGAGAGACTCTGTTTTGAAGAAATGAGTAGCCCTGCGCCTGTACCACAGTGATCAGATGCTCTTGGACTGTGGGAAAACATGTAGCCAAATGAAAAGACAGCAGCTGGAGAAGCAACATTTTCTTGGGCAATCAATATCTCTGTCAGGGCCTGAAAGTCAAGAGCCTTGAGGGCAGCAAAGGCAGAGATAAACTCGGAGTCCTGAAATGTTAGCTATTAACATGAGCTAGTAGGGACATGAGGTAAGAATCAAGCTTGCTTCATTAGCCTGTTGTGCTACCAATCACACTAACCGTTGAGATTTAGCTTATTAGCAAGGGGCGTTGACAGAGCTGTAACAATGCTATAAATCACTGAGGAGTTTAGAACGCATATTTCTCTGCACAAAATGCGCATAGATGATTTAAATGGCCCTTTTCAAATTGAATCATTGTTCCACACCATATACCGTTTCAGGATGTCATATAACAGCTACAACGTCAAAATGGCTGGAGTGGGCCCCTAAACTTCAAAGCCATCTTAGCTGGGGGCACAGGGGTAGGAGTGCTTGTGTGTGTGTGTGTGTGTGTGTGTGTGTGTGCACGTGGTAGTGTGCATGTATAGCTCTGCACTGAACATTTTCATGTGGTGTTCCTGTGCCTGTAAGTGGAGACAGCTTGGAGTAATTATTCTGCCCAACTGGTAAAGCGTTCATGATGCTGATGAAATGGATGATGTTGGGGGGGCACTCTACGATTAGGATCTCATACAGTGCAGGCTGACTTGTTTTACAAAGACTTTATAAAACATGCTGAATTAGAAAAAATCTGAATAATTTAATAAATCTTAGCTCATTCCACAAATAAACATTATAGTGGCCAGGACAATATTATTGGCACCTTGCAGAAGTAGTTAGAAATAATTGAATTTCAAACAGGTGATTTTCACTTTACGTTGAAACTGAACTCCCCTCCGTTGATTTGCATGTGCCTGCAATATTAAAATCACCCATTCAACCAGATTGAATAGAAAAAATAACTCAGCCTGTTGTTTTGTATCAGAAAGAGCATGAATACAAGAAACCCAGAGAATAGACTGAGGTCAGAAAAAAGATTGTAGCAAATTCTGACTGTAATTGGTCATAACATACCTGACCAATTTGCTGTGGACAGATGAGACCAACTTAGAGCTTTTTGGTAAAGCTCACATCTTTCAAATCTCTGTCAGGACTCCAAACACTCTTCAAAAAGCACCCAGGTATGGTTCAAGACAAAATACTGGACTATTCTGAAATGGCCAGAAATGAATCAAGATCCAATTTCTATTGAAAACCTGGACAGAGATCTGAAAACAGCAGTAGGGAGGAACCATTCAAATTATCAGTTTGCACAATAAGAGTGGGCCAACCTGCCAGTCAATATGTCCAGGAGGCTCATCATTGGCTTTTGGAAGTGCTTGATTGCAGTTATTTTGGCCAAAGGCTGTGCTACTAAATATTGAGTGTAGGGTATCAACAATTTCGTCAATTCCATTTCTGTTCATTTTCTTATTTAAATAGGTTCTGAATCAAAAACAAAGGTTCTGTAATATCTGTGAAAGGGTGCCAAAACCTTTGGCCACAACCATATAGATTAGTCTTGATGTAATTCTTAGGAATAAACTGAATGTATGGTGAGTGGATTGAGTCCAGATGCTGAGGTTGATGATGAAAAAAGGCTAGACTGGCCATTGTTGAGATAACATTGAGACAGGGTCTTCAGTGGAGCCTGCACCCAGACTGGGCTGTTTGAAACTGGGTGAGACAGGAAGACATCTCAGCCCCCCCAGATCACTCAGTCTCTGCAACTTCCTTTTTTCTTCATCTTCTGTCTTCCTTCCTCCGTTCCTCCATTTAACTTCTCCCTTAATTACTTGTCTGTCCAACCGGTAACCTTGGCCCAGTCTACTGCCTTTAGCATACGGGCTAAGGTGTTTTGGAATTAGTTCACTGCTTAGTCTTTCAGATAATATCAATATGGCTTATTGAGCACACCTTTAGCTGTTAGCAATAACTGTCACTACCATTATCAACAGTTTAGAATTGCTACTGTACCTTATTAGAGCCTCCACATTCCCAGTAAGTTCACCAAATCACATACTTCCATATGATCTTCATGATCTCTCAGAGGTCTACAGGTTGTTAGCTGTATCTTGCAGTTCCGCAGGTCTCCATTCCTTGAGTAATATGTGAAATGATTTCTTCCACCTCGAATAGATAAAAATAACCAGTGGAATAGTTGCCACTGCTTGCTAAGCATTGTAATCGGTGCAGCAAAGTTTATTGCCCAGTAAATGTCTACACTGTTTCTAAGATGGATCTCTGTGGTCATTAGAGCAATCTATTCCTCTGGAGAGCACAGAATACACAAGGCCATGCACAACCTTGAACAAGAGTTTATGGAAGTCACTGACATTTTGGCCAGAAAGTGGCACTGATCCTTGGAAACGGGAGCATCTTTCTCTAGAAGAGGCAGCTGTCTTACACAATGCAAACTGTGGAAAGTAGATTTTTACTCTACATGTGCATGACTAGCCTAGTCTAACAAGGTTATAAGGGATTTCGAATACTTCTATGGATTCTGAAATAATGTGTAGGTTTTTATGGACGTACGAAGTTAACTGGTTCCCTCTAACCCGACTGCAGCCACAGTGACACCGCGTCTCCTTTAAATTAGGCGGCAGATCAGACAACCCACGCTGTACTGCTTGCGGGTTATCTGTTCAATTTTAATGGAGCGACGCCGAAGTAGGCTTCTGTAGAAATTAGAATATATTTTTCTACTAAAAAACAATTTCCAAACATATCTTAATGGGAAAATAAGAGGAAAAGGGCAAACAATGCTGTGAGAATACTGCCAATTACCAGGTGAGAGTTCGTATTAAGTACGTATTAATTCTAATTTACCTTCTCGGTCGACAATAGGCTTGACTTAAACGATTAACATGTGACAGTTATTTTTCATTAGACTCCATATGAGTCGTTTTTATTCGGGAGATTGCGATTGAAATGCAATCGATGTGTGAATGACTTTGGAAGACCTAGTTTCTTCCAGAAAACAACTCGCTCGAAGCGTCTTTTGGGGCATTATATTGTGAATAACTCCAGGGTTATTGTGGGACATTTTTTACGGAAAAATCAAAGTCATCTGAAAGTCCCCAAATGTGCATCCGTCTACGGCGTCAAATATCCTAAATCTGTCGTTGTCATTATTTATTAAGGCTAGGCGTAAGTCTTCATCGTCAATACATGGTCTAAATGCTTCACAAATTATTTAAACTAAAAAGAATTATTGCCTAATGCGTAAACTTATGTCATAACCCCTTTACCATATTTATGAATGCATATTGAAGGTCTATAGGCTTTTTAGGGGTTTGTGAAGGCTTTATTATTCCTAAAAATGTGGTTCATTTTTGGACTGTTGTCTTTGAAGTTCAAACCGTAATTACTGCAGAACATGATGGATGTAAATAGCACCCCCTATAAACCATATACCTATTGCTTCTTAAATAGTCTATTTTTATAGGACATGTTGTGTGGTTATGTTTTGAGTTCAGAATAGCTGGTTCCACACCCACTTCAGAGGTTTCACTTCAGTTGCTCGTTTTGCAGTCTTAGATTAAATCTATGAATGAGCAAAATTCCCCACCTTCCCTTTGTCTTCCAGTACTATCTTTGGGACAAAAACTGAGTCATAATGATATGAGGGATAGTTAAGCCATCACATCCCATATCTCTGCTATTATATTATTCATGAGAACTTCATCTACCAGTCAATACATGTCTGGTATGCTTTGCCATTGGTGTTGTTCAAAGCCATGTCATCATGATCTGAGTGGAATGTTTTGCCATTCAGGTCATTTGTTTCCCTATGGTACCTTTGGGAGTTCGATTCACGTTTTGGGATTTGAATCACATTCAGCAATTTTATTCGCATTCAGCATCATTTTTATTTTGGTTGTGCTTCAAAGCCACATTGGCTTCCCTCTGATATAGTCATCTAGTTCTGGTGTTTGTTCTCGTGATGCAGGTACCTAAACATGTTTTGTACTTTGCCTGATGGAATTAGGCGTTTGTGCAAGTTTGGTTCTGGTCACTCATTTAAATGTGCATCCACATTGTGTGCATGCGTGCGTGTGTGTTTGGCCAGCTGCTTTTTCTGTGTGTGTGGGTGGAGTGGTGTCAGAGGTCTGAGCCACGTTCATTTACTTCCTGTCTCGGCATAACATTGTGAAGAGAAGGGACTCTAGTCAGGAGCAATCATGTTTCTCCTCACAACACGCACATACAAACTGTGCCGTAGGAACGAAAATCATCCGCTCTGTGAGATCCAATTTAGTATTTTTCCCCAACCAGAACTGCATGAGAAATTATGGACTGCCATTGGAATTGCCCTTGAAGAAACTAGAAAATGTTATTTGACTCATGGTGGTGTCATTTAATTAATTAATGTCACAGAGAATATATCTGAAATGGCACAGTGATGATAGAAATGTGCAGGCAACCCAAGGGCAGAAGTCAGTGATGCTGAATTGGCCTTGTCCCATAGAGCTTGTCCATGCTCCATAATGCAGACGAGCACTCTGGATTTCTCAACACTAACCAGTTAAGTTAAAAAGGCACATGCTGGTTGTGCCTGAGCGCCTCTATTAAGAACCAGTATATCCTTTCTTTCAGTTGGCGCAACTCTCGTTAAATGTTGAGAAAATCCACATTTGTGCAAAAATGGCTCAATACTCTCTCACATGTTTTTCACGGTTCTCTAAAATAGAGTAATGGGAATGTTGTATTAGTTGAGCTGTGCTTACCTGTGTTTTTTCCTGTTTCACGCACGCACAAGGTGTATTACGGGCATATGGGAGTTGGAATGGCCTTGCGTAAAAGGCTGAACAACGGTGTTACGATTAGGAAACCTGCCACCACTTCATATCTGGATGGATATTATAGACCCAGTATATAACCTTGAGATTTGATTCTGCATGAGAAGGCAAATTTGATACGTTTGAATAAAACATTTATTTTTGGCCAGAAGTCCTATTAATACATTTTCTCCATCCTGTAACATGCACTGAACTCAGGTCAAAGAGAGAGTCTGGAATGTTCATCATGGTGTCCAGGGCATTGCAGCCAGTGGTTGCTGGGATTTTTGAACTTTGTCTTTTGCGGCGGGAATAACAACACCTGGTAAAATAATCCGCTTTTACACTGTGTTGCTCAAAGATGTGAGACAGTGACATGTTGTGTTTTTGGAATTAACCGCAATTTATGTGTTTCACTGTATGTGTTAGGTCTTTGCTAGGTCACAATTCCAATTAACCAGCAAAACATTGTAGGATTGTCACTCATTTAGTTCGGACCTGGCAGTTGACCTTCTCACATTTAAGCTTCTCACTGCTATCCTTCTGTAGTATAAACTGTAAATACTAATCTGTTCATACTGTATCTGGCTAGTCACTCACTCTCTCTTCCTCTTAGTTCTGTATATATCTAAAAATACAGTCCTCCTAAATCCTTACATGAAAATCTTGCACATTCTGTTCCAAAGAGTGTGGCAATGCTTGAGTTGGGTTGAAAAACAGATGGAATGTTTTTAAGTGATCATCAAAGAAAATAGTGTATGAAAGCATTTGGGGGAGTCCTGGATTTCACTTTTTTCTAATCACACGAAGTACTTGTGCATTTAACATGGCCTTTGGTGAGGTCTCAATTCATGTGCCTCTTATGGAATATTCCATTTCACTGTGTGATCTTCCAGTAATGAATCTTTGACCAATTGAAGTCCGGTAAATCAGGTGACTGAATACTACTGCAGTGGTCCAGCCAGTGGCATCCAATCCGCATCACAGACACATTTCCATTTCCTGTGAGGTACACTATTCACACAGAACTCAAACAGGAACCAGCATAGATGCAGATCAAACTCAACCTGTCCCTCATAGTGATGGAAGCTTGTTGTGACAATCTAACACAAACACACATTTTTCCTAGGCATTTTGAAGTTTCACTTAATAAAAAGATTCACCAAATGAGTTGTGTGTTGAGGGAATGAACCCAATAAAAAAAAAAGAATATTATGGGGTATTTCCTACATTTAAAATCATCAATTTAAATTACAAAAAGTTGCAGTGCAACAAATTTCACCAGCCATTGTCCTTGTCCTTATATAGCAAGAGAATCTCCAGACTCATCATAAAGGAGTGAGTTTGCCTCGACAAACACCCAGTGAATTACTGTCTTCTGCAAGGATGACAATAAAACTGCAAACACAAATGAATCCAGTGGGGGCTGTCATTTTGTGCAGGGATGGCAGTAACTGTGGGGGGTTGTACTTTCCTATAGTTTCCCCAGGCCTGCAGTGACATGCTGCCCATCAATAGCATTTGTCACCAAAAAATGATAATCTCGTCAGGACTGGTGGAAACAATTAGAAGATAATTAGGTTTAAATCTTCCATGGTTCCATTTGTACAGTATTGACGTTGATTCACTGTGAGGTGGGCAGCTGCCCAGGCTGATTATCCAGCCCCTCTGATAACATTAATTGGACCTCTTTAATATTTATGGATTGTCTTTAACATAGAGATCTGTCGTACCCTCCTGCTGAACCCTCATTTCAAATGATGGCTTTTCTTTGCCAGGTGATAACCACCTGTCATTTGTGCGGTGGAAGAGAAACCTCAGGAAGAATTTTCTGAACCCATTCACATTTTGGCAGCTTATCTGCTAAGCTGCAGACGAGAGGTCACAGCATGCTTCCGTTTACAGCTGTGTTTCCAAAACTAGGGGTTGCGACTTGAACTGGGAGTTGTGAGCTTGCAAGTGTTATGCAAGCCACCTCCTGTAGCAGCAGAATGCAGTTGCATTAAACTGAACATTTTGTTGTTTTGTTGCAAAAAAAATGTTTCTGCCTATTTAACGATAAGAGCTACAGAATATTATGACACCATTCCTGATAGATATAACTCTCAGGAACAAATCTGTCGGCTGTTTCCTTCAGAACCCCTTAAAACAAGTGGACAGGAGTAGGCAATTCATTTCCCTGGGGGAAAAAAACAACATATAGTAATCTAGACAACTTAATATGCAATAATTGTTTGGTTGGGTCCCAATACCTTTTTTTTAATCTAAAATTGGATCACAGGCCAGGAAAGTTTGAGAACCCTGACTTTTAGTCGATGATGATGCAAAATGGCAAAGGGGTAATTCTCTTCCTGGAGAAAGTCTGTTAGCGAATGTTGGTAAAAGGTCAGGGTTAAGGAGTAGTCTGGTTCTTGCCTCCCTCCTTGGGCCCTCTATCCTCTTGCATTTATTTTTTTTTTGTTCAAAGCTTCATTCAACTTTGAAGCTGCCTGTTTCTCTCCCCGGCCCCCATTGCTAAGGGCATTGATGTGTGGGTCTTACTATTCAATGCAGGAACCAGATAAAGTGTATTTGCAATCTGTTTCTTCCAAAATGGAGGCATTTTATTCAACAAAAGCCTATGCTTTGAAAGTGAAACCCTGTATGAAGTATATTAATGAGTATCATGGTATGATCTCCAAAATGAGATGAGTCATGGAGTTCATGTTTTCATTTAAAAGTGGGATTTTAGAAGATTCTGTCATATCAGGTAGGAGGTGATGTAAAATGGAGGTGTCTCTAACTAATAGCACACCAGACTATCTTCTATGAAATAATGAGGGCACCCTCATTCAGGACAACTCAGTCCCTCATCTCTTCTGACGGCTCTATCTACAGATCTATCCACCCTGCAGAAATAAACCCCAAATCCCCCTGTCATTGTGCTGCCTCTGAGTGAGGGGGGGGGGCTGTTACATCTCCCCGGAGTGAGGGGGGGCTGTTACATCTCCCTGCTACACTGGATCCTCCAGCCATTTCCAGGTCTCTGATGGAGGGCAGTCCTGAGAAGCAGAAGCCCAGCCCACGACACCAACGCAAACCCGCTCTGACTCTGGGCCAGTCCCGTAGCACGGAAGAATTGTCTGAGAGCCCACCCAGGACTAACTTCCGTAAGGGCTTCTCTCTACGCAACGTCAGCCTGTGTATGGTGGATGGGGTTCGGGACATGCTCCAGAGGAGCCGAGGGGCCTCCCCAGAACCCTGCTGCAGACTCAACAAAGAGCCGGGGGGGCGTTGGAGCCCCCGTCTGCTGCACCTGCCCCGGGGGTCCCGTTCTGCCAGTGTCAAGGCCCCACCAGCTGAGGTGCAGAGGGAGGGGGCCCTGCGCTACATGGTGGCAGACGACTCCCACAGTATTGGCAGCAGCCCTCAGTGGCAGAAGTGTCGTCTGCTGCTCAAGAGGACAGGAGGAGGAGGAGGAGGGTTCACCCCCGAGGGGGAGGGGGGCTTCCTGCTGGAGTTCTATGTACCTCCCAAGGTGGGTCTCCTGGTACCTTAATGTGGTTTATATGGACCCGGTTAGTTTGTTTTCTGATAAGGTCTCAATGCAATATAGGGTTACATTGTATCGTGTCAGCAATACAAGAGCCACTGAAAACACGACGTTGTTTGATATGTCTCTGGTGTGTCCTCTGTCCACCCTGACCCAGTCGTCCAAGCCCAAAGTGAGAGTTCCTCTGACGGCCATCGTGGAGGTGAGGACGACCATGCCCCTGGAGATGCCAGACCAGGACAACACCTTTGTCCTCAAGGTCAGCTTTCTTTTGTTGAATCAGGAGATTTTCTTTATTGGAAGTGGGTGTAACATTCAAGGGTGGATGAAAGCTGTGTGTGCCGCAGATTTGAATGATGAACTAAACGGTGAATGACAGGTTGAGTACAGTGTCTGTTATTATTCAAACCCTTACTCTGGGTGCACTCGTCAAACAAGACAAGTCTTTTGTTGTAGACAAAGTCAGTGCATTGTGCAGTGAGTGGTGAATATTCAGAGATCTATGTAGTTAATTAGATCAGTGATATTTCTGGTGATTGGTTGCCAGAGACAGAAATGCTCAGGTGATGTTAGCCAGTGATTCTCAGGGGGTGGGTTTAATTTGGGTCATGGAGCTTTTTAATGACTGCGGTCATGTATAATGGGTGTCTGAATAAAACCTTAAAATAAGCTGTCTATATTAGATCATTTTTAATCTGGAAAAGAAATTCTTCAATCACAGTATTTTCAATATTGAGCTATGTTCTATTTAGTCGAGTTTCTGGTAAAACAAGTGAGCTTGCGTATATTCTTCATCATGTGTATGAGCGGTATGGAACTATTGACCATGAAAAAAATATGACAATGTTTTTCCATGTCTAATACAATTGCCACATTGGGTCGCAGCACCAATTGGGAACCAATGATGTAAACCACAGACCATATTGGGTCAATGTAGCTTATGTCAGCAAGCAGTGCTTTAATGTGGTATACATCAATATAAGTTCCACTACATTTTCTATATATAGTCTTATATACAATGTGCTTGCAATATATACATTGACACTTACATCTGTCTATGGTTAACCTTTATACATGTCTAATACTGTGTACAGAACTGGATAGTAGATTTGGAATGTGTACATATTGTTCTTTACCCAGTACTTGTGTTGTAGGTGGAGAATGGAGGAGAATACATTCTGGAGACGTTAGACTCACTTCAGAAACACTCGTGGGTGGCTGACATTCAGGGTTGCTTAAACCCAGGGTAAAGAAAGATTCCACTTCCGTAGTGTAGTGATGCAGATTCATTTAGTTAAATTAGATAACCTCTAATATCTTTCTGTTCTTACACATCAGCCCCATAGACTATTTATATACTGTATAATGATTTACACCATTGATGATGTATGCACGGTCAATTATTTATACAACTTAGATCTGTTATATATTGTAGATGATTAATATACCATTGATGATTTATACACCATAGATGGTTTATATGCTGTAGGTGATTTTAAGCGGCAATACCCAAACCTGACGCATGTCCTCCCCTTGTCTGAATGAATGACTGAATTCTGATTTGTCCGTATGAACATAAGAAGGTTATTTCACTCGCAAAACTCCCTTGGGGAAAAAGCCTGGATGAGGCAAAGCAAAGTCTTTTTAGATTCTCACAGATGATAAGTGAAGTTCATGTTGCTATGGCCTACACCCTCGCTTCTACTGTACAGCACATTGCTGTAGACTTGTCAAGCTAGAATTACCCACAATCCACCAGGATCACTGCAGTTGCCATGGCAACACTTTTGTGGGAATGTAAAGCAAAGGGAGTTGTGGCAAGTCCGTTGAATGTATTTCAACTAGTTTGCTTTCATCACATGTTAAATTGAATGCCGTCCAGTGTCAGTCACATCCCAGTCTGCAAATCAGCTGAACAACTGAAAAGGCCTTTTTTTAATTTTTTTTTTATACTTATTTTGACGGTGGAAATTGAGCTATGTTATGTTTTCCGTGTTACAGGGACAGTGGAGATGACATTGAGTTGGTGTCTTGTCCCCATGGCCAGTTTCCCTCTGTGTCCACCTGTAGCTGTGAGCTCTCATCTAGTGAGTACTTGTTCACTTCGCTTACAGAAATGCCATCTCAGCCTCTGACTAAGGGCTAACATTCTTTCCATGCTCTGTCGATGTCGACGCAGGCATACACTGCAGCCCTCGGCACCATGCTGCCCCCCACTGTCGGACTCTGCTGGCCTCTTTGCACCCCAACCACATCCCCCTGGAACGCTTCCTCCAGTCTCTGGAGTCCAACAGATCCGGAGCAGGTATTGAGCAGCTTTCTTTGTGTGTGGCAATTGCGTTTTGCTGAGACTGTACAGGGACAAAGAGTTGCCTGCTGGATGATGCAGGGTTGCAGTCAAAACAGAATGTATTTCTATAAAAGCAATTCCTTTGAATTTGTAGGATGCAAAATATGAATTGAAAGAAGTAGAATTTAATAAAAAATCTAATTCAGGAAATTCAACTGAGATGTAAAACATGAAATAAATCATTTCATTTCACAAATCTGTTATCCAAAACATTAAACATCATTTCAAATACTAGTGTAATTAAAACTCAGATGTTACAGTATTTTTCTCTGTCCTAAGATGTAAGTTGTTGCATACTGGAGTGTTTGATTTAGTGTATTTTATATCATTTTAATAGACAAACCACAGCATAATCTTAAAATATTTCCTGACCATTGTAAATGTAGTGAAAATGTTTCAACCTTCAACATACGGTTGTAACTATACATTGCCCCACGCAGCTCTGTTGGTAGAGCACAGGGTTTGATTCCCACAGATTAGGAAATGTCAAAATTGCTTTGGTGTTCTGGACAAAATATAAGCCATTACACACCCCACTCGGAGTAATTAATAACTTATGTCAGAAAAGACTCCAACCACAGTGGCCTAAAGGTCTGGTCCGCTGCGTCCGGTTCAGATGTAACGCTTTAGCATGTTCAAATCCCGCCCACACATCTTTCAGCAAAAACTCTCTTTTGAAGTTACTGGAAGAATTCACCCCAATCCTGTTACTTTGTGCTTCCTGTCTGTAGGTGAAAGAATGCCCCACCCTGAGACGGACACGTCTCTGACATGCTATCCATGGTTCCACAGCACACTGTCGCGAGTACGTGCTGCTAAGCTGGTGTTGGTGGGCGGGGCTCAGAGCCACGGGCTCTTTGTGGTTCGCCAGAGTGAGACTCGCCTGGGAGAATACGTGCTCACCTTCAACTTCCAGGGCAAAGCCAAGGTATGTTCAATCAGATGCTTAACCTTGATCTCAAATGAGTCTCTTTATCTGGGCAGCTGTCCATTCAATCTGGATCTCCCTTTGTGTCACCAGGGAAAAATCTGGCCGTCCTCAAGATATGTGTTAGCAAGCTTAGGAGGTTCTTTGTGTGAGTTTGTTATAGCCCAACACGTGTCAACCATATGCTTCCTCTGCTGAGAAAAGAAGCCCCTTGTTGAATCGCTTATCTAGCTAGTTCACCAGTGACACATGGCCAGGATTCTAGGTTTATTGATTCTACAATCTATTCGTAAAAAGGAAATTTAATTTCAAAGAAAATTCTAGTAGCCCGAAAGAGGCAACCCAAGATTGCTGTTTGCACACTAACCAGCGTAGCATTATTCAATGGAGATGTTGTGGTAGAATGACCTGACAGCATGTGATACTTATATCTTCATGTGAACAGCATCTGCGTCTGTCTGTGGACTCAATGGGCCAGTGCCACGTACAGCACCTGTGGTTCCATAGCGTGGGGGACATGCTGCAGCACTTCCATAGCCACCCCATTCCCCTGGAGTCCCGTGGGGCCGCAGATGTCACTCTGCGCTGCTACGTTCAGGCACAGCACAGCCGCCAAGGTGACGGTTCCCGCTTTGCTTCATCAAAACACGCTTGTGCATACATATGGTTGGAGTCTATTAGGAGCAGGTGATACCTTTTGATCAGTGTTAATTTCGGCACACGTTTTAGACTCACTTAGTTTTGAGTTTTTATCAGGATACTTAAACTCTTGACAACAATCCTAATGTATTAATTGGTCAGTGTCAATGACACACCTTACACATTTTGGCGTGAGGTGTGTCATTTTTTTTGTCCTGTTTGTAATGGCAAATTATGTTGGATTGCTGGAAACCAATCTAAACATTGTTAGCTGATAAGGAATTGAGTGATACTCAGTGTCTAGAAAATGCTAATGCCTGCAGCATTTAAAATTTTGCCTGTTGTATTTTATTTCTTAAATACAGCAGATTGATTGTGGAACCGTTGTCCATTGTTAACACTCATGCCTCCATGCACAAATGCAGCTCCATGCTGGAGACCAGGGTTCAATACCTGTTTTCACTCTTTACCTATTTGTTTCCCTGTCAATTCAAGACTTATAAAAAGAAAAGTTGAGACCATGACTGATTAGGCTTGTACCCATTGTCAGTATCATTGCAATGTTTTCTAACACTGCAATGCCAATTTTGTTACTGCAGTACAAAGAAACAAAATGCTTGAATGCGCTGATATTGCTGTAAAGGATCTCACAAGCTTGTGCTTGGTTTTGCCCACCTCTTTCTATGTACCGTTGTTATGTGGATTCTTGTTGCTGGCTTGGCTTACTGTTTGAATGAACAATGAAATTATATGAAGTCATCAATGCAAAATAGGCTATTTTGATGTATGTAACCTATGAAGGCAGATCAGATTTGAACCAAATAACAACACTACGGAAAGATACAGGCATCTCAATTTACAGGTACAGTACCACAAATCTGTTCTGCATCCCGCAACACTTTACAAGGAGCCATCCATTCAATGACAAGTCTCTGTGAGAAGTGCAGTCTCATACATACATGGGCTAACTACTTGAGATGTTTTAATGTAAATTTAATATCATTATGATTGTTTTTGGTTACTTAAATATAATCCTGGGTTAGATTATGGGTTCCTGAATTGCCTACCCATATCTAACCGCTCCTTCAACTGTCTGATTATTCACTCAAGCTTTAACATCACTGAGGATGAAAGAGTGTTACCCATTGGTTTTTAAAGCACTAGACCCACTGGACTAGGGAAGCATGAGGATTTGAGGATCACTCAGGCTGTGTCTTTGGGGGTGGGGTTTTGTAACATAAGGGAGAGTAGAGAGTGACAGGGGCTTTTGGTTGTCCTAATCCTTTTTTTTCTGGTCCTTCTTCTGTGGGATTTCTTATACACTGTGCTCTCTCTTCTCTGTACTGCTCCAATTGTGTCTACTCGTCTCACTGCACTGTGTGTAACGACTCGTGTTGCCAGCTTTTCTCATGCTGAATCATTTAATCTCTCCTGTTTGGATTTCACCTTAAATCCCCTCAGAAAACCCTCCCTATTGATTTGTGAAACCAGTCCTCTTTTTAAATTTAATGTTCTTTTGTACCATTACATTCTAAAGAATTTAATATAGAATCATATCTTACACTGCAACCACAATTCCAATGATTCTTACTCAGAATTTTAGCTTCTGGGCCTATTACATTTACATTAAATTGCAGAATTTAGCAGACACTGTTATCCAGACTAATTTAAATTTATTGCATCATAAAACCCATTAATAATAAGTAGACTTTACTCAGTTAAGTAACTATTAGCAAAGTCAGTGCGAGAAAGAGTCAATAGATTGAATCTATACATTGAGTCATTTAACCGATTGCGCGGTCTATACTTTTTTGTACAGGTCCCGTGTAAGAATCGAACCCACAACCCTGGTGTTGCAAGTGCTACATTTTACTCACTTGGTTCCAAGCTAAATGTCTCTTGCATCTCTTGGGTTTCTGTTTGCAGAGCACCGAGTGCCTCGGATGTCCACCCCTACCAGAGAGCCTGGCTGTCGGATCGGCCTTCACCAACCGACACACTTCTTTCCTGGACATTTACAGTCAGTTGGCACATCTGTGGACTCAACCCCACCCCCAAGCTCCCCTGCTTTGGGCCGTGTCCCCCCTTCCTTCCCCAGACTGGATGGCCGTGATGATGGTGGCTTACCGAGTCGCAGTGGCAGCACAGAGCACCTACTGCCGCCCTCTGGTGGCTCTGCTGAGGAGCAGCAGGAAAGCGAGGGTACACAAAGAACACGGGCCGTAGAGAACCAGTATTCGGTGTACTGAGGAACCTTAACAGAATCTGACAGCATCACAATCTTGGAGCATCACAGTCTCATTGTTTTTTTTTTGGTGTCAAAATTGGAAATGCTCCAATGCTAAGGATTTTGCAGATGGTTGAAAATTTGCCTGTGGCGTTATCCTGTTTCCTTGATAATATGTTGATCATTCTCATAAAATTTACATTTAACTAAAACATTCAGTGTTGTCATTTGTCAAAAAATGTCCTCCTGGATCACTGAGATCATGAACTGTACTTATCTAATTGGTGCGTGCGTGCGCGCGCGTGTGCGTGTGTGCATGCGCGTATATATACACACACTACCATTCAAAAGTTTGGGGTCACTTAGAAATGTCCTTGTTTTTTGAAAGAAAAGCACTTTTTTGTCCATTAAAATAATATCAAATTGATCAGAAATACAGTGTAGACAATGTTAATCTTGTACATTAATCTTTACAACATTAACAATGTCTACACAGTATTTCTGATCCATTTGATGTTATTTTAATGGACAAAACAAGTAATTTTCTTTCAAAAACTAGGACAATTCTAAGTGATCCTATTCAGTGCATATATACACCGATCAGCCATAACATTGACCACTGACAGGTGATAATCTCGTTATCATGGCACCTGTTAGTGGGTGGGATATATTAGGCAGCAAGTGAACATTCTGTCCTCAAAGTTGGTGTGTTAGAAGCAGGAAAAATGGGCAAGCTTAAGGATCTGAGCAATTTTGAAAAGGGCCAAATTGTGATGGCTAGACGACTGGGTCAGAGCATCTCCAAAACTGTAGCCCTTGTGGGGTGTTCCCGGTCTGCAGTGGTCAGTACCTATCAAAAGTGGTCCAAGGAAGGGAAAGCGGTGAACCAGCAACAGGGTCATGGGCGGCCAAGGCTCATTGATGCACGTGTGGAGCGAAGGCTGGTCCGTGTGGTCCGATCCAACAGACAAGCAACTGTAGCTCAAATTGCTGAAAAAATTCATGCTGGTACTAATAGAAAGGTGTCGGAACACAGGGAATTGCAGTTTGTTGCGTATGGGGCTGCGTAGCCACAGACCAGTCAGGGTGCCCATGCTGACCCCTGTCCACTGCCGAATGCATCTACAAAGGGCACGTGAGCATCAGAACTGGACCACGGAGCAATGGAAGAAGGTGGCCTGGTCTGATGAATCACATTTCCTTTTACATCACATGGATGGTCGGGTGCGTGTGCGTCACTTACCTGGGGAACACATGGCACCAGGATGCACTATGGGAAGAAGGCAAGCCGGCAGAGGCAATGTGATGCTTTGGGCAATGTTCTGCTGGGAAACCTTGGGTCCTGCCTTTCATGTGGATGTTACTTTGACACGTTCCACATACCTCGAGCATCATTGCAGACCATGTGCACCCTTTCATGGCAATGGTATTCCCTGATGGCATTGGCCTCTTTCAGCAGGATAAGGGGCCCTGCCGCACAGCAAAAAAATTGACTTGACCTCCAAATTCCCAGGATCTCAATCCAATCGAGCATCTGTGGGATGTACTGGACAGGTCCGATCCATGGAGGCCCCACCTCGCAACTTACAGGACTTAAAGGATCTGCTGCTAACATCTTGGTGCCAGATACCAGAGCACACAATATATATACATACACACACACTATATAAATATATATATATATATATACTGTATATAAATATAAAATTTTGTTTTCAGATTTTATGCCTTTTACCACAATTTCCACAAAGTGATTATTATTAAATAACCTAAATGTGAATATTCAAACTGCTCCCTGAATGTTTTAGCCTGAGTTCAGCATAAAATATTCACTATGACATTATTATTCAAATTAAATCTGACTTTTTCCATATTTAAGATTTTTAGTTTCGTTTCCACAGTTTCTGAAGTTGATTGTGAAGTTAAACAAAGACACGTATGGAGTTTTAGAACATGATGCACAAATTGTTTTGCCTAGCTATCTAAACATTTTTTTTTGGCCAAACAGCTAAAATTACTTTGTTCTTGACATAGTGTCTGTTTCTGAACACCTCCCTGAATACTGTCTGGTCGCAAAAACAACCAAACTATCTGATTGGTCCAAGAAACAAATGGGTTCCATCTGATTGTTCCCAAAACCAGAACACATAAATAAAGTGACATTTTGAATATGTGTTATTAGTTTTGATACTGTGATTCATTTTTAATGGTCGAATCACAGATTATGCAGTTTTGAATGACTTTAATGGAAGGAGTCTCAGACATACAGTGGATATAAAACGTCTACACACCCCTGTTAAAATGCCAGGTTCTTGTGATGTAAAAGAATGAGACAAAGATAAATCATGTCAGAACTTTTTCCACCTTTAATGTGACCTATAATGTGAACAATTCAATTGAAAAACAAACTGAAATCTTTGTGGGGGGAAAAATAAAATATAAAAAACTCACAAATATTCAAAGACAACATATCAAATGTTGAAACTGAGACATTTTATTGTTTCTTTGGAAATATATGCCCACTTTGAATTTGATGCCAGCAACACGTTTCAAAAAAGTTGGGACGGAGGCAGCAAAAGACTGGAAAAGTTGTGTAATGCTAAAAAATTAAACCTGGTGGAATATCACACAACTAATTAGGTCAATTGGCAACAGGTCAGTAACATGATTGGGTATTAAAAGATCATTCCAGAGAGGATGGGTCTGTCAGAAGTTAGGATGGGGAGGGGTTCACCACTCTGTGAAAGACTGTGCAGCAAATAGTGCAACAATTTTCATTTCTCAACGTAAAACTGACAAGAGTTTGAGGATCTCGTCATCTACGATACATAATGTCATTAAAAGATTCTGAGAATCCAGAGAAATCTCTGTATGCAAGGGACAAGGCCGAAAACAACTATTGGGTGGCCGTGATCTTCGGGCCCCGATCAGGCAGCACAACAGACACGATTCTGTAATGGAAATCACTGCATGAGCTCAGGAATACTTACAAAAACCATTGTCTGTGAAAACAGTACATCACTGTATCCACAAATGCAAGTGAAACCTCTACCATGAAAAGAAGAAACCAGATATACAGGTGCTGGTCATATAATTAGAATATAATCAAAAAGTTGATTTATTTCAGTAATTCCATTCAAAAAGTGAAACTTGGATATTATATTCATTCATTACACACAGACTGATATATTTCAAATGTTTATTTCATTTAATTGTGATGATTAAAACTGACAACTAATGAAAATCCCAAATTCGGTATCTCCGAAAATTAGAATCTTGCTTAAGACCAATACACAAAAAGGATTTTTAGAAATGTTGGCCAACTGAAAAGTATGAACATGAAAAGTATGAGCATGTACAGCACTCAATATTTAGTTGGGGCTCCTTTTGCCTGAAATACTGCCGCAATGCGGCGTGGCATGGAGTCGATCAGTCTGTGGCACTGCTCAGGTGTTATGAGAGCCCAGGTTGCTCTGATAGTGGCCTTCAGCTCTTCTGCATTGTTGGGTCTGGCGTATCGCATCTTCCTCTTCACAATACCCCATAGATTTTCTATAGGGTTAAGGTCAGGCGAGTTTGCTGGCCAATTAAGAACA
>JACXGI010006729.1:0-40791 GCA_016801175.1 Esox masquinongy
CTCTAGACCAGATCCTCCATTACACAGCCTCTAGACTAGATCCTCCGTTACCCAGCTAAAATCTGAAGGCCTATTCTACTGGAGCTACTTTCAAATATAATAAAAAAAACATTTTTATTTAAAAAATCCCTCAAAGGGAACAGAATATGTGTGATTTGTAGCACCGACCAGAAAAGATACAGATTATAACCTCTAAATTAAATTCATAGTAAACTTGTTTGGCGTTCCACAGAATTGTAAATCCCATCAAGATGTGTCACAATTTAGAACAGGTTGGTCAGCCATTGGTGATTGACTGCTCTTTACCGATGTAGACCAAATTCTGTGAGCTGTAATTCAATCAAAACAATGTCCAGGCCCCCAGGTAAGTTTTAGTGTTTTATTGCTCACATACACATTATAGCAGATGTTATTGCGGGTTTGTGCTGAAATGCTTTTGAAACAATCTAGTCACTAAAATGGAGTAACTGTAGAATAAACGTAAATCAAATGAAGAGGATCTTGAATGAAAGAGAGATGCAATGTGACCTGTGTTCACAGTGTACATGAAGAATGTGTTTAGACTCCCCTGTTGGAAAGATGGATAATGGATGTGTTTAGAACCCCCTGTAGAGAATGAGTGTTTAGAACCCCATGGAGAGAATTGGCATTTAGAACCCTGTATTAAAAAGGGTGTGTCTAGAACCCCCTATAGAAAATGGGTGTGTTTAAAAACCCCTGAAGAGAATGTTTGTGTTTAGAACCCCTTTAAAAAATGGGTGTGTTTACAACTCCCTATAGAAAACGAACGTGTTTAGAATGGTAAAAAAAATGTTGTTTTTTTTTTAATACAAGTTTCTAAACAGAGAACCCTATAGAAAATGGGGGCATTTAGAACTCCCTATAAAGAATGGATTTTATTACCACCTAGTTAATATAGGGGAGTAATTGCGTGGTAACTGGTTTATAATGGCAGTAAGGCATCTTGGGTGTTTGTGGTATAATGCCAATATACCACAGCTAAGGGCTGTCTCCAGACACTCCACACTTAGGACAGCTTTTTGCCTGAGTGTGTTGGCCATAAACCAGACCCCCTCGGGTTTTAAGCCAACATAGTTCTTTGGATTAGCTGTTTCTTAAATGGAATCAAGACGAAGGGTTGATCACTAGGCCCCTGTGTTGTGAATCATCAGTGTTTGGTGTGGTCCGCAGGAAGCGGTGATCAGGGCAAACCCTTTGTTCAGTTGTCATGCGACACTGTACACAGATCCCCTGCTGTACTCCGGCTCTGCAGTCAGAAGAGTGGGACCGGGGCGAACCTCATGCTGCGTCTGAAATGCCGGCGATGTCGCGGAGGCACATGTGGTTTTGGGGCGTGGCTCTCCACGACCACGCCCCCCACGACCTTTCACAAGCACTGTTTGAGTCCAGCGCATGGGGAGAGACAGAGGTCTCATCTGTGCGTTGTACCGTTATGACCCATGGGTCGGAAAATCGGGGCGCTAGGACGTTGCCCGAGTTCCAGCGGCCATGACCAATCAACATTCTTTGTGGTTGCAGAGATTTTGAAAGCACTGACATCATAGGTCAGAGAGCTCACTGTTTTTAGTTGTCTCAAACATGACATTTAGACAATTCTGAAATCCAAGTGGTTAAAAGTGAAGGTTTTTTTCCACTACTGTCCTTTCAAATATTGAGATTAACAACTACAAAAGAAAAAACCCAATTTGGGCTGGATATGTAATAATGTGTTGTTTATACACACATGATCTCCATGTGGGATCACTATTATACCCCAAATGCCCATGAAAAGTTTGAAAGTGACTAGTTTTGATTTGACCTAAATGAGAGAAATCGACACATACCATGGCATTGGACACAGCATTTGGGGTCCCTTTCAGGGTGATTCCCATCTCCGGGCATGTTCCAGGAAGTTTTAAAAACGTGCCATCCGATCGAAGACCATGATGTGCAGACCTTGTGTCGTGAGGAAAATGATCTCCCCACAGGGACAGTTGAAAAGACAATAGACGCAATTTAATAAAAAATAACAAACATATAAGCTTGGGCTATAAATAAGTTCATTAGTAGAAAATGTTCAAATAGACAAATCTGCTATATTTAAGTTTCGTCTGTGGATGTATCATTGCCTTTCAAGCGTGTCCAACTCCAACATATGTCGTAGGCTCATTTCCTCTCATTCGGCTGTTCCGTTGACTGTCTGTCTGTGATACAACATTTCTCCGTGAATGTTTGATACTGACTCGTCTCCGCTGCGGCTTCAACAGCATGTATTATACAGCATGTATATAAAACTTCTGACAAGCCCTAATCATTTTTCACCAGTCATGCTATGATATCAGAATCAACTCTAAGAATCAAACAAGGAGGACTCGTGTAATAACACAGATTCTGCTTTTATTATTAGATATAGTTTGATGCCAGGGGTTTTTCGAAAACATAGACACATTGGTATTCACAGTTCCTATCATTTAGCAAATCTTAGAAATCTTCTGGTGTCTTTCAGTTTCAGTGTCAGCCGTTCGTCCCAGATTTAGCAGGCCTACAGACCGTTCTGTATGTATACAATCCTCTGTCATTCCTCCCTCTCTCTGTCTCTCCACTCTGTCTCTCTTTCCCTTTTTTCACTCACTCACAGACAGACATGGACAGAAAACAGCACATATTTATCCCTAAACACACAACACAAATATCTGAATCAATTAAATTGACCTACTAGTTGAAAAACAAAAGCTCCCATTAACCGCTGTCAGTTCAACAATATTTCACGCTGACACACACACATACACACACACACAAACAACACTATATATATCCTGCTCAAAATCTACGTGCCAAATGACACCCTATCATCTTAGTAGTGCTCTACTTTTGACCTGGGCCCACTGGGAATATGGTGACATTTGTTATGAGGGTCTCATCCAAACGTGATTAAAACCACTTGGTCTGCCTCACTTTCATTTTCCCATAGCTTGACTCCCAATGTAATCATGAGCAGTCAGCATTTATTATGGTTGCTTAAGTGTAAACCACAGTTGAAAAGGGCAAACATTTAAAGCTCAGCTGGGATGTAACATTCATAATGTGCTCTTTCACAAGCACCAGAAAATAGATTGTCTAGAGGTGATTGAGATAATATATGACCTCAGAACTAAGATATAGGACTGTTTTTTTACCTGTCTTTTATTTGGATAAGGTTCCTGCAGACACCTTCAATAATAATTCCGTTGGCCGAACACAGTTGGACTATTAGTAAACACTGACATTTTAATTGTTTTGGTCAGAACATCCAGATGAGTTGCCAAAGGACAGCAGAACAGCGGAGGACCCTGACGTCTTCTTTTGCTCTGTAGGAGAGTTTGAAAGTCAAGCGCAGACACAAAGGTTTTCAGTTTTCTTTGCAGTAGTCATTCTGGGAAGTATACAAAGAAGGTGCCCTTCGAAGAAAAGGTCTGGTTTCAGAAGCTGGACAGGAACGTCGGGGTGCCAGGACGGAGAAGAGTTTTCAGTGGATGGAGTGGGAGCGACCCTCCAACAGGATGGTCAAGAGACCAGTGGTGGTAAATCGAAGAGCTTGAAGTTGGGGAGGGGCAGTTCCCCTTGCTGCTCCATAGACAGGCATCATGGTTGTGTTGTGGATGGGGAATCCAGTGGAGTGAGTGGTGGAGAGGGTCAACAGGTAAACTTGGGAAGGTTACACTCTAGGCGGGCTGCAGCGTTCTGGTTGAGTTGCCAGGGTTTGGTGACATGCGCCAGTTTCACCTCACATTACTCTTCAAATGCTCTTATTAATCACCACCACCAAACCTTTTTGGAGACTCTCCACTATTTACCCTCGATCATCTCCGAAACAAGCAGGGAGGGGGACAGTGGGAACCCATTTGTTTAAGGATTCGTCACGTGAGATGTTTTTCAATGAATAATAAATGCTGGGGACTAGACAAGGAGACATGAATAATGCATTGTTATTTCTGGCTCGGCGTTGAGACGGGGAGGGTGGCATGCAAGCCTCCACACAAACACACTTCATTGACATAACTAGGGTGGATGGTGTCTTTAAAGGGAGCGCTCGGGTGTCTGTGTGTTTTGTCTTACTGTCTTCCTTTCTTTCTTAGATGTGGATATGTTAATGATTGAGGTGGTGGTTTTTGTGGCGGTGGTGGAGGTGGTTTTTGGCTGAGTTGGTTTTGGTGGAGGTGGTAGATGTGGAGGTGATGGAGGTGGTCTTGGTGGAGGTGGTGGTTTTGATAGAGGTGATGGAGGTAGTTTTGGAGGATGTGGTTTTGGTGGAGGTAGTGAGTGTGGAGGTGACAGAGATGGTTTTGATGGAGGTAGTGGTTTTAGTAGAGCTGATGGAGGTGGTTTTGGAGGACATGGTTTTGGTGGAGGTAGTGAGTGTGGATGTGATGGAGGTGGTTTTGATGGAGGTGGTGGTTTTGGTAGAGCTGATGGAGGTGTTTTTGGAGGACGTGGTTTTGGTGGAGGTAGTGGATGTGGAGATGATGGAGGTGTTTTTGTTAGATGTGGTTTTGGTGGAGGTAGTGGGTGTGGAGGTCATGGAGGTGGTTTTGATGGAGGTGTTGGTTTTAGTAGAGCTGATGGAGATATTTTCGGAGGGTGTGGTTTTGGTGGAGGTAGTGGATGTGGAGGTGATGGAGGTGTTTTTGGTGGATTTAGTTTTGATGGAAGTAGTGGGTGTTGAGGTGGTTTTGGTAGAACTCATGGAGGTATTTTTGCAGGACGTGGAGGTAGTGGATGTGGAGGTGATGGGGGTGGATGAGTTGAAAGGGGACAAGAGGAGGCACATGATTTCGTTGCCGGTCTTTCCCTGAACCTTGGATCCAATACAGACTGGCTCCAATGCTGACTGTTATCCTGTACTGAATGGATCCAATACAGACTGGCTCCAATACTGACTGTATCTTGTACTGAATGGATCCAATATTGCCTGGCTCCAATACTGACTGTTTCTTGTACTGAATGGATCCAATATGGACTGGATCCCATACTAAATATGTCCAATGCTGACTGCATTCAGTAATGACTGGATCCTTAACTGACTGGATCCAATACTGACTGGATTGAGATAAGAGAAGGAATAAACTAGTGATCATTGCTGGTGTAACTTTTTTCCTTTCTGTAAATAATTGTTGAAGGGAGAAAGAGAAAAAAATGCAAATAAGGTGCCAATCATCACTGCCTCTATCTCTTGAGAGACACACACAGCTGATCTCACCACTGGTGAACCACTAATTCCTTTCACATGAAAAAACAAAAGAACAAAAAAATCTAAATAAAAGCATTCGTTGATATTAGAGGAAAAGGGGAGGCTCTTGTAACTGCAGGCTTCTGAGTCCATATCAATGCCTGTTCTTCCTCTGTCTCTAATGTCTGATTAGAGTGACAGTGTCTGCGAAATGTCAATGCTTACATTTACAGATATTTAGGACATTCTTCTTTGATTGATTATAAAACATTGTGGTTGCTATTTCATGACCCTGTATGTAGTAGTGTCTTGGGCATATTTAGATATTATACACTAAATCAGGTTTTCCCCCGTGTAAATTTGTTTTACTCAAAACCTTTAGTGAGGAGTATGAAAATAGTTTACTTAGGCAGAAATGTTTAAATTAATGTTCCGGCGGATGAGGTCATCGAACCCAAAGAATATTATACATTTGTATTCACTGTGATAAAAAACACAAATTATGTGCTGTGATGGAAAGTGTGAGGCAGTTTATCCAGGATTGAAAAGATCTATGGCTGTGATATGCTAATGTAACATTCATGTAGTACAGAGGGCCATGTCCTTCCCTGAACAGCGTCAGGTTGTTATCTTACCGTGTGTGTGTCTGTGTGTGTTTTTGTGTGTTTGTAGACGTGTGTGTGTGTGTGTGTGTGTGGTTTACTAACTTTTCCAGGAGCCTAATTCACCAAAATGTCATGAAATGTAATGAATACATGAAACATGGTGACGTTCTGAATTTTCTTAATGTTTTTATGGATTTCTGGATAAGGATTAGGGTTAAGATTAGGGTCAAGTTTGGGGTTAGGTTTTACAGTTAAGTATCAGTTTAGTCATAAAAGGAAGGTTATGGAACTAAGTATTTTTCTTTTTTTTAACCACACTACCTTTAAGTTAAACATACTCATTTACAGCAAAAACCTGGGGAAAATCTGGGTTAACTGCCTTGCACAGTTCTTTTACTTTGCCACCTTTGGGATTAGACCGAGCAACCTTTCTGTAGCTGGTCAAGTGCTTTAATTGCTTGGCAACCTGCCGTTTAGGGTTAAATGAAAAACTCTCCATGAAAAGTCACATAAACATACACCTGATGTGTGAGTGTGTGTGTGCATGTATATATAATTGTGTCGTTCGCTAGCTGTAAAGACATCGTCCCAGGCAGACATCACATCCACCCGTCTTCACTCAGTCGCTGGGTATGTTTTACCTTCTCCAACCCACGCCAGATAAATCCACAAACTATTTTTAAATCGGACCGCTAAAGGTGAATTATTGATGAACACTTTTAAAAAAAAAAAATTAAATATTAATATATTGTTGGATGTTGGATGGTGGAATAACATCAAAAAAGAGTTTGAACTTGGCAGTGCCAGGGTAGGCCAGCATGCCTGCCCCCCCCCCCCGCTATGAGCTCAGAGTGTAGAATACAAATAAGGGATAAAGAATCTGGGAATACATTTGGCCTCGGCCAGGCCACTCGTTGGTTTTCCTCTGAGCTGTGTACATAGCTACCGAGATGGAGTTGTGTGTCTCTTGCCCTGTTGGTATCTTTACCCGCGCGTCCTTCTCCCTGATCTTGCCCGCGTTCCGATTTTGCTCATATTCTTAGACAGGTCCTGATGAGTAGATGACAAATTGTGGTCTGGTTGTGATTAAACTGATAATGTCGGGATGGAAACAGTGCTCACGTCTCCTGATGCATCTCCAGTCACCAGTCAGTCAGGAAATGAACGGGAGCATGCCTGAGCATGTTCATTACGGGTCAGAAACAATTCTCTGCTAAGACTTCCATTGTATGTGAATGTTGTCTGTCATTTTGTGATGTTGTCTGTGATTTTGTGATGTTGTCTGTGATTTTGTGATGTTGTCTGTGATTTACTGTAGGCTATAAACTTTTTTGGTGTGAATCCTGAATGCTGGTTGGCCAATCGCAACAATTTATTCTGCTCTAACTGCATTGGTAACCAGTTTATAATCGCAAAAGGCATTTCGGGTATATTTGTGGCATATTGCCATGTACCATGGCTAAACGCTGTGTCCAGGCACTTGGTTTATTGACCATATACCACACCCCCCGCGCCCTATTGTTTAAGTATACTTGTGTAGATTGACAAGTCCTTAACACTAAGACCTGAACCAGTTATGAACTCTAACACCAGTACACGTCCTGAACTCTAACATCTGTAAATGTCCTTAACACTAACACCGGGTCAAACCCTCAACACTTTCAGTGGTGCAAGTCCTAAACACTAACACCTGTACAAATCCTGAACACTAACACTTGTGCAAGTCCTGATCTCTAGTTGATATGTTTTATTTCTTTGGAACTGCAGTTTAGATGCAAGTTCAGAACAGCCCCAATACAGAAGGAACTGATACTGTACAACAGGAAGGGATGTGACAGTGGGGGCTGAAACTGAGAAACAGAGATCGAATGTGCACGAGTGATTGTCTGTGTGAAAGAGAGGAAGTCACACAGGTATAAATTGCTATTGCTATTTCATTGCCTGGTTTCTGAGTCTGAGCCCTATTTAACTGGAGGGAGGTTACAGCATGCAGAACACAGTGGCCAGGCGGCCTCCTGGGGGGACTTTATAGGATGTTACACACTGGCCAGGCAGCCCCCTGGGGGGACATTATAGGACGTAACACAGTGGAGGCAGGCAGCCCCCTGGGGGGACTTTATAGGACGTAACACAGTGGACGCAGGCAGACTTCCATAGTCTCCAGGCTGTATTCAGGGAAAGGGTTAATCCCTGGAGTGCCACAACAACCCCCTGAATAAGGGCTCGTTGTCTGGGCCCGGGCCGACCAACGGCAACCTGACATCATGACGGACAGAACCAGATTAGATCTGGACAGAACCCGATTAGATCTGGACAGAACCCGATTAGATCTGGGCAGAGCCAGGAGGAGAAGAGAGTTCTGGTGGAATGTGTTTGTTTTACAGTTCACAGAGTTTGTGTACTTATAATATATCTTCCTTGGTTTTAGGTGGAAGTGTTTGCACAGTCTTAGCATGAATACACCCTTACCGAAAGCAATTAACAGAGACCTTTCAAAGCACTGTTTACAGATCTGCTGCAGCCTTCAACTAAGCTGTCAGTCGGAGCCATTACATGGCCTGCTTATTGAGGAATGAAGAGCAGATGCGTTCTGCAGAAAGGGTAGATCGCATACCGAACATGGAGTGTTTGCCTATGGATTTGCATATAATACAACAAGACATATATCAGGTGCAGAGAAAAGGTTGGAGGAGTCTCTTAATTAGCTTACAGAGGCTATGAACCCAAGTTCATATTTAACGAGTGTGCCTTTTTGTCTGCCGCGGTTGAACTGAACATCTGATCTGTTGCCTTTTCACTCGTGAAGACTGGGTTTTATCCCACCTACTAGGACCTAAATGAGAGAGTGAATCACACATTTGTCTAGGAATAAACTGCAGCACACAGATCCCATCAAATCATACTGAAATACTACATTTCTGTCCTATTTAATTTTGTGTCAAAACCACCCAAGAACGTGAAGTATCCCAAACAGTTTTCTAATCAGCGTTTGAGTGCAGAAAGAGAGAAGAGAGGAAAAGAGATGAAAAGAGATGCGAGAGATTGCATTTTGCAGTAAATTGGGATGTCTACAATGATATTCTAATTGCGTTGCTGGGTGTTGTCAGAGCGTTGCTGGGTGACAGCAGGTGATAGCTGAGACGTGTTTTTTTTTTGGGAGGGGGGGTAGAGGAATAATTTAAATGTGCCTCATCTGTGAATCCCTACACATGAGCCCCTCTTGGCAATCAAGCCACTCTCTCTCTCTGAGGATATTTCGTTGGATGCTGTGCCATGCGCCTGACTTTGCTTTTACCCAGCATTCCCTCTGTCCCTGTCAATCCTCTGTCAAAGTGTCAGGTATTTATCGTACAGTGTGTGTGTATGTGTGTGTGTGTGTGTGTGTGTGTGTGTGTGTGTTTATGAGTTTATTTTGCCGTACCAATGCACAAGCAGCCAGGCTGTTGATTTATGTGGAAATGTGGGAGCTTCTCTTCTGTCAGTGTTATGTCAGGGTCATTGTTGCCTGAGGAGGCCCGAGTAACTACAATTTATCCACATCTGGTACTAGGGGAAACAAGTGAGCAATTAAACATAATAGCTGCAATGTGTTAACTTTACATTTAGTAATATAGCATACAATCTCTTCCAGAGCGACTTTCTATGACTGTGTAACTAGGGCATAGGAATGGATCATGTCATTACGGTGAATCTGTTTCTGTAGGCGTTATTAGATTGCAGATACAAAGCATTCAAAATGTATACTAGGGTTCTATACTAGGGCTGTGTCTGGGTCTGTACTATGGCTGTGTCTGGGTCTGTACTAGGGCTGTGTCTGGGTCTGTACTAGGGCTGTGTCTGGGTCTGTACTAGGGCTGTGTCTGGGTCTGTACTAGGGCTGTGTCTGGGTCTGTATTAGGGTTGTGTCTGGGTCTGTACTAGGGCTGGGTCTGGGTCTGTACTAGGGCTGTGTCTGGGTCTGTACTAGGGCTGTGTCTGGGTCTGTACTAGGACTGGGTCTGGATCTAGCACATCTTTTTCAAATACTCCCTTTACAGTTGTTGCTTCAGCAGATAGGCTAGAGAGAGAGAGAGTGAGGGGGGAGAGAGGGAAAGAGGGAATGAGGGAGGGAGATAAGATAAGGGTGAGATGGAAAAAACGAGAGTAGGAGAGAGAGGAGTTGAGGGAGAGACAGAGGCCAAGCCACAGGATCCCTCTATTGTCCAGCAGCTGAGACTTAACGTACTGTTCCAAACAGCATGTGACTTTGGCAGTGGAAAGGGGGTTTCTGGAGGAGAGGAGTGGTGGCAGGATTGTGTGTGTGTGTGTGTGTGTGTGAGTGTGTGTGTGTGTTAAGCTTCCGTGCATGTCTGCCTGCTTGTTCACGTGTAGAATGGAACAGGTGCCGCTTCCTGCCCTGGGCCCAAGAGGTCCGGAGATATCAGGACACAGAGACTGACACTTCAAAAAAAAAATGCCCACCAACAAGCGGCACAGAACAAATATATATAAATATATATATATATATATATATATATATATATATATATATATATACAGCTCCGGAAAAAATTAAGACACCACTGCACCTTTTTCTTTCCTTTCCAAAAAAGTCGAAAAGGAAGGTTTTGAGTGAGGAACAGAAGGGTAAAAATTAAGAGACCACTGCAAATTGAACGCTTCTGTTCCTCACTCTAAACTTTCCTTTTCAACTTTTTTGGAAAGGAAAGAAAACGTTGCAGTGGTCTCTTCATTTTTTCTGGAGCTGTATATATACATATCTATAGAGAGAGAGCGAGATAGGTGTGTGCATAGACCCACACATATCTCTCACAGATATGTGTGTGTATAGGCTTTTTAAGATCGCCCACCCTGGCTCTCTCTCTGTATATATATATACAGAGAGAGAGAGAGAGATTGTTGGGTAAGGAGAAAGGTAGAAGGAAAGAGTGAGTGAGTGAGCCAGGGTGGGCGATCTTAAAAAGCCTGCAGTACTGACCAGAAGGTGCTCGTCCACCAGCCCCCCCCCCTGACTACACAACGGGTCAGAAACAGACCCAGCAGGCCTCATTGTGGCGCCCCAGCCAGCCGTAGTAAAATCATTTCAACATCCTGTGGCTGCAGGGAAGACAGACCTCTCATGTGTTTCAGGTTTGGATGTGCCGTGCTGGTTGTTACATTTCTATGTTCAGTGAATTTAAGTTCTAGTCTTTCTGTTTCTGTGTTCAGTGGGTCATTTCCTGTGTTTCATTGGTTTCACCTGTGTCAAGTTTAGGTCTTCTCACTTGTGTCTCGTTTTCCACTCATCGCCTCTTTATTTAGTCTCCCCAGTTGCCAGGCTCTTTGTTGGCCACTGATCCCCATCAGGTCCTTGTTTTGAGTGTGTACTTCCATTGTTTAATAAAAGTCTATGTTCGTATCTCCCTGCAAATGTCACAGTATGAATATAGACCATTAAAAGGCAGTCCTGGTGTAACTCTTTTCTGGATCATAGATCTCAGCACGGCACAAAGTTTGTGCAGAACTTGAAGTTTTTACTGGTCCAACAGGAGCTTTTTTTTCTGTCAGACTCCAATCCAATGATCACACCACTGAAATATCCTCGCTCCTCCAAAATGTTTAAAAAAGTGATCTCACCTTGTCTAAAAGTGACCTCATCCTGTCTCCGACAATTCACCGCCAATCACAGTCACCAATAAAAATGAGGTTCAGGTGAGACACAGGTCTTTTGGGGCAGAACATGTTTTCTGTTTTAATAGGCTAGAATTTAATGACACGCTTATTTTGTCTTCTCAACAGATGGGTGGGATGCACAGTGGGATGTTTAAGCTGGAAGGAGATGTTTTGGTGGTTGATAATGAGAACTGAGTTCACATCAGTGTTGGTGATCTCACCTCGTCCACATTACCGACTTGTGTCTTCTGTGTTATGGGTTACCAGAAACTGGTCTGTACCGATACATTTTAATTCCCTGATACCAAAATGTCACTTGAGTCACAAATAATTTGTACCAAAATGAATCCAACCAAACCACCAAATTAAAATTACATGAGTTCAACATGCTGGCTAATCCCTTGGAGTAAGTATTATTCTGTAACAAACTTAATTAGCATATGTAAAACACTGGAATACTAAGTGACCCTTTCCTTGGTCAACCGTCACATGAACAGTAATACAGGCTCATCTGACTAACACTATTCATTCTTTTCACTTCTTTGTCTGTGTGTGTGTGTGTGTGTTTGTGTGTGTATGTGTGTGTGTGTGTGTCTGTCTTTGTCTGTGTGTGTTTCAGTGGGTTCATTCTTCCTTTGTTATTACTTGGCAGCAGGGAAAATCCCTGTGATGGAGTGAGGCTGAAATGTGTACTTGAACAAAATAACATGAAATACTTATCTGGTTGCCTATATACTAGAGCATTGCATTCACACAACCTGGAGGGGAAAGTGGAGAGGGAGGGAGAGGTAGAGAGAGAAAGGGAAAGGGAGAGAGAATTGGAGAGAGCAGAAGGAGGAAGAAAAAACGAGGAGAGAGGTCGAGAGGAGGAAACGGAGGGAGAGAAGCACACAAGGTGAGTTGGGTGGAAAGAGAATGAAAATGACAGAGAACAAGGGAGAGAAATGAGAAATTTTAGACAGAAAGACCTCACAATTTCACTAAACTACTCATAACATGAAAGATGAGAGAAAGTGAAGGATAGAGAAAAAATGGCTAGGCCGTGGTTTGATCCAAACAAACAAAATTACTTAACAAAATCTTGTGTTTAATCACAGTCTATTGTTTATTCGAGAAAAAAGCTACAGTCAAATCGATCAGTGGTTATGAAGAACAACTTTGTGAGTCCAAAACATTATTTAAGTCTTCCCCAGACAATGATAATGGGAACTGAGCGCTGCTGTGACAGATGCGCTCATAAATGTTCCACAGATATTAAGTAATGGTTCTACATGCATTTCATCAAATGCGCACAGCCAAACAACTAACAACACCACGCACATCTGGTTATTTTCCGCTGCATTGTTTAATGTGCTGCTGAGTGTGGGTAGTGTTCACAACATTCCAAATCAACAGACACACCGAGATCAGAAAAATAAAAAACCTCCACCACCAATTTGGTGTGAAAGAAGAACGGTGGAGAGGAGAGAGATGGATATAGAAAGGTAGAGATAGACCCATGGTTGGCCTGCACTGTTCACTTTCACACACTCTGAGGTGAGACATGGGAGGTTTTCACACAACCTGGCTGTGATTCAGACTAGGGAGTACCCTGCACCACTTTGGCAATCTAACCTAAGGGAAAACAGACTATTAAATCAGATATTTTTGATTTATTCCAGGAGGGGAGATTTTTCTTAAAAGAAACATTGTCAGTTGTGTTTTTGAAGGCAGAGCTACTGTAGTATGGTCAATGTAATGCTAGGAATGTGTCGGAGTGAAAACACTATTCTGCCCCAAATTGTATCATATTCCCTGTGTTGTGCAATGCTTTTGGCCAGATAATCATTTAATTAGTGCCCTATGAGAATAAGGTGCCACTCAATCATTATCAGAGGCCAAGTATGAGAAGTGGTCCGTTCTCTGACCTGCCAACCAGAGACGATGGCAGAAAAGAGAGAGAAGAGTGACAGAGAGAGATAATAGTTTATGTCTGTTTCCAGCAGTGGAGATAGGGGCTTCAAGTCCAGCTTTCTCTCCGCCTCTTACCCCATCTCACTTTTTAATTTATATAAACTGTATATACACAGTATATACATATGTAGTTGTACTGTATGTATATATACTATATGGCCAAACAAAGTGGAAAATAAGTAAGATAAAATAATAAATATCCAAAGTGGAAAGAATCCGTATTTAAGTAAACATAACACACAAACGTTTGCCTTCTCCATGCCCAATTGCTCTTTCTCTTCTCTCTCCCCCGCTTTCTCTCACTCTTACTCTCTCTCTCGCCCTCTCTCTCTCTTTCCCATCCTCTCACCTGTGTAAATGGGCTCTTGTGTAAACAGAGCACATGAGGTAGATTCATGTGGTTTGCACTTCCATTTCTGTACAGGCGTTTCTTGGGCCAGCCGGGAGGTGAACTACTGCCCTTGTCCCAAATGGCACCCAGCTCCAGACATAGCACACTAGCCTACTTCTGACCAGAGCTCCCAGAAGTAGTGCAGGCTACAGGGAATAGGGTGCCATTTAGAACACCCCCCCCTCATTCTTTCCATGTGTGATGGCATCTGCCAGGGGAATGTATGGGGATGCATTCATAAAGTGCAATTCGCAATAATATTTTACTTTTTTGTGTCTTTGTGGCAGCCAGAGAACTTCTTGTTCTTGAGTGTGCTTTAGTAGTCTAACCATGCATTCTTTAGATATGAATCTGTAACCCGGACTCTTGTACACATTAAGTTAAATGTATACATAGCGCACTTAAGGACACACAACGGTAAAGGGAATGTTGCTACTGTGACCAACGAGGCATTCCTGCTGTGTTTTGTTTGAACCATTCCATAATATAGACTTCAACAAAGAGATGTGTGTGTGTGTGTGTTTTTATGTGTTTTTAATTGAGTCTCTGTGCGTGTATGCATGATGTATATATATGTGTGTGTGTGTGTGAGCGCGTTGTGGCATGAACACGCCCACTCCTAAACCAGCGTCGCACCAATGTGCCTGAGAGAAAATGCTGGCAGGTTCTGGGACATTCCGGAGGCAGCCATCAGGGCCTTCCCCTGCCCAATGTACACCTCTTCCAGATCCCTTAATGCAGCCCTGCCCCAGTGACGCTACGGATGAGGAAGACAGCTGGGGTGGAAGAGTATAGAGGCAGCCTGAGCATCAACCTTCCTCATCAATTCCTCCCAAACCATCATCAACCTTTCCTCATCCGTTCCGTTAATAACATATTCTTCAGGGCTCGAACACTTGCCCTGTGTCCGTTCTCTGTCTCTACCCAGTGTTTGTGTGTGTGTGTGTGTGTGTGTGTTTGAAAAACAGTCCTGGCCGTCTGTCTGTCAGATGGATCAGTCCCCCTTGGAGGTGTTTGGGGGAGGTGCATTTTAGAATGGTGACATCATGTCCTGGCCTCGGCAAACCCTCATGTTGCAGCGAGGAACGTTCGAGACACACAGGCACAGCTCTTAGGTCACGCTCCACAGCTCCAAGAGAGAAGACCCGGCTCTGAATTCAGACTGATTGAGCTTTGTCCACAATGCAGATTTATGTAGCCTGGCTACCCATACTCCGGCCAACCATGAGCATTTATTTTTTATAGCCTGGCTACCCAGACTCCAGCCAAACATTATTATTTATTTTATATAGCCTGGCTACCCGGACTCCAGCTAAACATTATTATTTATTTTATATAGCCTGGCTACCCAGACTCTGGCCAACCATTATAATTTATTTACAAAATGTGCGTGGATGGTTCTCCATCTTTAATGACTTCTAGAACGCATACACATTGTAACCCTCTGATTGGTCCCAGAATATGATGGGCTGGGCCAATGTCATGACACACGTGGGTAAAGCAGAGTTTTTAAATACTCCCCTTGGCTTGGATTGGTTAGATGATCGAGTCACTGATTACTAAGTTTTAAACAACAGCCCTCATTTTGAGGTCACCACAAACAACCTCAGTGGACGCAGTCTCAGACTTAAGAATGTAGTGAACGTTGGAACAGCAGAAGAATTCAGTTTGATTTGTCGGGCAATGTTTTAAAGGCAATTTTCCTTCATTTGGGGAAAAGACATTCATGCTACATAGCTCTCCTCAATCGTAAATTATCTTAAAATGGCCTGTTATCCAAATCAGTGATTGGATTGAATTCCGGAAATGCTCCCTCAACACATAAAGCTTTTTAGTCATGCTGCAAGCGCGAGTGTGGGGGATGAGAAAGAGTGAAAACACCAGCATTTATTCAAATGAACATGATTGCCTACAATTATAAAAGAATTTGATGACAATTAGAAGACCTGCTAGGCAATTTCATACCGTGGAAATTATTGCCAGATACTTTTGTCATCGTCTTTCATTACAGATATTTGGCTCTATGCAGAAATGATTATACACGTTAAATCATACTGTGGAGATTAGGAAATAAATGTTGGCTGTGTTCTGTTGTTACGGAGATAAATCTCCAAACATGTTGTCTGGCGCGTCTTTTTCATTATCCCAGAGGACTGTACCACAGTTACATTGCGACCTTCCATCCAGGGTGTTAATGAGGACACTGTGTTTTTATTAACGGCTCCTGAGCCGTGTACAGTGTATATGTGTGTTGGTAAATGCATGTGATTCAATGAGCAGTGTTTCCTAGTAGCACATGCTGTGCTGTAATCTAGACATCCAAATATGTATGACAATTCTCAACTTGATACCTGATAGCGGACACTGTGTTCGGCCCGCCCTGAAGAGTCACAACATAGTTATGTGACAAATGCCGTACAGGTGTGTGTGAAGTTGATACTCCGGCATTTTCTTTCTGCCTCCAGAAGAGTATGTGAAGAGTCTTCTCCGCACATTGTTTATGATTTTGAACTATATTTTCAACAGGAGTCCTGACTTTACGTGTTTTCTGGATTGAATCGCTCCGTGGCTTCTCCGTTTTCACATGGCCCGATGGCTCTCGATTTTCTGTTCCAACCGCTAATTATAAATGCTTTAACTGCAGTTGAACTGTAGTTCAATCTCACACCCTACCATTTAAAAACCATGAACCAATCACCCTGCCATTTAAAACCCCTTGGTCCCGCAGTCTAACTGACACACTACTTCCTATGTAGTACACTACTTTTGAGCTCTGCCCTATGGGTCTTGGTCAAAATAAGTGCACTACCCATGAATTAGGGTGCCGTTTGGGATGCGAACACAGACCAATAAAGTGCGCCCTGCTAGCCACCCTGACCACACTGAGTGGGGCTAAGCAGTTAAAGCACAGTTCAGTAATGGCTAGCGCCACAAGAAGGCAAGACGTGAACTTCTGAGAAAACAGAGCTTTGTTTTATCATCGCTTGTTCCTGTGAATGCCCTCAATAAATTATCTCGGAGGCCTTTGAGAGCGTGGAGGCAAAGCTCCGGGATGAAAGCAGATAGGAATAAAGATGTTGGTTGATCTGCTTTGAGGTTGTTTCTCATAAGACATTGTGCTGTTTTGTGGTGTGTGTAATTTTCAATTGGCTGTGTTCCATAGGAACCCATGGGAAATACCAGATCAGCATCTTCTCAAAAAAGAAACTCTTTACAGCTTTATAATATAAAGGCGATCACCAGAGACAAACTACTTAGCTGATTAGGCGCCAAATGCTTTGATTTTCTCTGTGATGAAATTCCACGATCGATTATACTTTTTCTGTTCTACTGTTTTTAAACATTCCTCTTTCTGGTTATCTAATGTAAAATTAACATATACTAGCCTCAGATTTTTATGGTATTCCACTTTTTTACACCAGTCGTCCCTCTGTTGTCCATGTCCTCAGTTCCAACATTTGTGGTTTTACTTTTTCTAAAATGTTTAATTTAACCAGTGTTTATTCTCTGCGATTCATGATATGCTCCTGTCTTACAGTATGATCAGCAGGTAGTCTGTGAGATAAAAACTTTCTTCTGCAGTGAAGCTTCAACTCATATTTTTTACAGTCTATGTAATTTATATATATATATATATATATATATATATATATATAATTTTATTTTTAATATAACCACCTTCTAAGAATCAAAGCCAACTTTTTGATTCAATGCACTTGAATGAAGTTAAGCAGCTGATGGAACAGAGCACAGGGCCCCCAGATATGACTTATTTATGTCCCAATGTTTTCTTTCAGACTTCGAGACCATTTTGACGCAGAGATGGGGACAAAGAAGTTGGGAGGTGTCTGTCTGGTGAGTTCCTTTCTAACACTCAACCGTTTAGTCCTTTCTGTCTGTCTGTCTTTCTGTCTGTCCATCAATTTTGATTAAATTTTAATTAAATGGGCTTGGTTGGCATGGGAAACATTTGATCACATTCCTCAAGCAAATGGAAAAATAAAAATGGTAAAACATGTAACAAAAGCAAAAATCCCCCCCCCCCCAAATTCTTTGTAAAATGTATAGGCACGAGTGTAAAAGGGATACTGGCATTTCACATTCTATGTAATTAGCTATGTATGGTGATGCAACAATGTACAAATAGTTACGAGTATGAATCACAAGGTAAAATTAAAAAAGAGCTAAATATTGGTTAGACTTACAATGTTCTCTCTCTGTCTTTTGTCTTCTTGCTGCTGTAAATGACAAAGGTCCCATATGCTAAAACAGCTGCTTATTTTGGCCTTGACCAATGTGGTCAGCATAATTACACAGTCCCTGTTAAGACTCGGGTCTTCTGTGATAGGCCGGTTCATTACATAAGGGTCAGAGGTCAATGATAGTCTCTATAATCATGACAGTGTGTTCACTAACCCTAAGGCTAGCTGTGAGGATCCATGGGAATACAGCGTGTCTATAAATAAACAAACATGTATAATCAAAACCTTGTGGACTCATTGCTCAGAAAGAATATGTTTCTTCGCTCTACTATGCGATGGAAAAATGACTCTGTGTAGCCTTGGGGAAGCACTGTTTGGAGTGTTCAAGTATTATAGTAAGTTGCTTCAATCTGGTAAAATGCGACAGATTCTATAAGATGCAAATGTAATAAAGAAATGTATTTTCTATAAATGTATTTTATATATTGTATATGTGTACAACCCCGTCTCTTATATATTGCATACGTGTACAACCCCGTCTCTTATGTATTGCATACGTGTACAACCCCGTCTCTTATAAATTGTATACGTGTACAACCCCGTCTCTTATATATTATATACGTGTACAACCCCGTCTCTTATGTATTGTATACGTGTACAACCCCGTCTCTTATATATTGTATACGTGTACAACCCCGTCTCTTATGTATTGTATACGTGTACAACCCCGTCTCTTTTATATTGTATATGTGTAATATATTGTGGCGCTGCGTAAAATGTAAATAAAAACAGAATTCAATTATGTGCAAATCATTTAAACTCTATATTAAATAGAAAATAGTACAAAGACAACATATCAAATGTTGAAACTGAGACATTTTATTGTTTCTTGAAAAATATATGCCCACTTTGAATTTGATGCCAGCAACACATTTCAAAAAATGTTGGGTCAGAGGCAACAAAAGACAGGAAAAGTTGCGTACGCTAAAAAAATTAAACCTGGTGGCATATCACACAACTAATTAAGTCAATTGGCAACATGTCAGTAACGTGATTGGGTATAAAAAGAGCATGTCAGAGAGGATGGGTCTGTCAGAAGTGAGGATGGGGAAGGGTTCACCACTTTGAAAGACTGCATGGGCAAATAGTGCAACAATTTAAGATTAACATTTCTCAACGTAAAATTGCAAAGAGTTTGGGGATTTCATCATCTACAGTACATAATATCATTAAAAGATTCAGAGAATCCGGAGAAATCTCTTTTAGCAAGGCCGAAAACCAATATTGGATGGCCGTGATCTTCGGGCCCTCAGGCAGCCCTGCATTAAGAACAGACATGATTCTGTAGTGGAAATCACTGCATGGGCTCAGGAACACTTATAAATTCTATTGTCTGTGAATACAGTATGTCGCTGCATCCACAAATGCAAATCCACAAAAAAGTTAAAACTCTACCATGCAAAGAAGAAACCATATATAAACAAGATCCAGAACTGCCACCGCCTTCTCTGGGCCCGAGCTCATTTAAGATGGACTGAGGAAAAGTGGAAAACTCTCCTGTGGTTGTATTTGTAAAGTATATATTCTGTTGGATTGAAAGTATTCTAGAATTCCGTGAAATTAAAGACTGTTTTTACACAATGAATTCTTATTATTGAAGAAATAATTTAAATGGTTCCTTTAAAAGAATATGTGTAATTTAAAAACCTCAGCGTTTCACTAATTTTGTGATTGAAAGAGTAGAGAATCCACTAAAAGAAATATTACCTTTGGCACCATAAAAAAATGTAATAATTAAATGTTCCCAGTCAATTCTTTTGTTTGAACAAAAAACACTGATTTATATAATAATATTAATCAGACTTCAAAGGGACTTTGGTCGTGTTAAAGTACTAGTTCCTTTTTGAGATAACGAATATGCTTAACTTGCTCAATCCATTTCCCCATTCATCCAGAGAGAGGGACCACCGTAAATATTGAGTTTTTCATTGGCAGTTAAAACATTTCATTTGGTCACATTCTTCACTGTCCATGCTTCCTATCTCAGACTAGACAGACATACAATTCCGCTTGCGGGGCCCAAGCTCAATCACTTAACTATTGAATACACCTTGAGTGACTCTGTGACTTAGGTTCAAGGACTGGATGACTTAGGGCGAAGTCTGTTCAACGCATTTATCGGCAAAGCCTCTCAAATTATTAAGCACCTGTTTCGACTCTCGAACGTCGAAGCATCAGTTTCGACGACAGACGATTAGACGCGGAAAGGACGATCCGTCCGTTTCGAGACGAGCTGACTTGGGAAGCAGGTTTTTCCCTCTGCGTGTTACCGTGGGATACCGTGGGACAGCACATTTGACAGACAGCAGGCTGAACCCACCCACTGGGCTGGCCCAGCCCACTTCCCCACAGCTTCAGCCGTCACCCCCCTGCTCACGTAGGAAACAAATCGCCACATCTTCACAGCTTGAATTATTTCAACTTTTCCTAATTTCGGGGGATGGTTTTCAGGCATGGGGCCATGGGACTGCCAGGGGAACCCCTGAATGACACGGTTCAGCTGTGTGTGTGTTTGTGTGTGTGTGTGTGAATGTGGCCCAACAGTGTTATTGTTTAGAAGTGAGCTCATTACCCAGGTGTTTACCCAGGAAGTGGCTTGTCAGCGCCAACTGCCAGCCGGCCTCAGGGAGAGGAACGAGACTGGAGGGGGAGGAGTCCACAGGGCGGGGCCGGGTAGCGGTGGAGAGGAGATGAGAGAGGGACGAAAAAGGGAGGAGAAGCGGGCAAATCCTCCGGGGGTTTGGTGAGGTAGGTGTGGTGGTGGAGGAGGACAGACGGGGAGAGTAGTGGAGGGGGGAGGAGAAAGGTAGAGGTGGAGGGAGAAGCAGAGTGGGAGGAGCTCGACGGGAGGGGAAAAGAGAGGGGGGGTTACCAGGTCTCAGGTCACTGGGTTTGGGGTTTGTGTGTTTGTCTGTGAATGCGTGCCTGCGCCCCTCTCTTCCTGTGTGGGCATGCCTGTGTCGAGCGCCTCTCCGCTCCATGCCAGGCTGCTGGCTGTTGACAGGGATTCATGAGCCGATAGTGTCAGAGGGCACCAAGCAACCGTCAGGGCCCGTCTCTCCTCCACTCTGGCCAGGTTCCTAATGGCACCCTCTTCCCTTGGTGAGGATCACGCCGGGCCCAGGTCAGAAGTAGGACACTAGATAGGGAACGGTGCGCTGTTCAGGACGCAAATTCTGTATCTCTCTGTTTTCCGAGAACAGAAGTCAACCCCGGCCAGGAAACGGAGAGAAGATAGTTTAACAATTTAACGTCTTAAGTTCCTGTTTTTTGCCCCACGTTCTCTCTCTTTCTCCCCAAAACAAAGGCTCGTCGTTGTCATTGACGTTTGTTTCCTGATTATGAATGCCTCTAATTGTCTAGCTTGTGTGTGTGTGTGTGTGTGTTTAGGTCATTGTGAACAGCAGTATATGGTTATGTGCACAGACTCTGAGAAACAAACCATTGTTAATGGTGATTAACTACAGTGGCTGTAGAGGACATGATCTGGACTGACAGACCAATGTTTACACAGTCAGAGTTAGGCTATTGTGCAGCCTTTATCCTCGTTTCCTGATTGTGTTTTTGATGACATATAATTAAGGGCCTGTGTTACCTCTGGTTTGTGTCTCAATATTTGTGTGAATCAGTTGGTGAGACCTTGATTGAATGACTGCTGATTTAAATGACAAAACTGGCTTGACAGATAGAGATTAGAAAAATATTTAATTGAGCAAAAGCGTGGAATAGCATATTGTACAGAGCGACAGTCTAGTCAAAGTGCTGGATGCTAGGACAGAGATTATGAACCTGAGACAGAAATGAAATAACATGTAATCCAAGAGCAGGCTTAGTCTGGGTCTGGGAAATGGGCTTATGAGGTACTGTAACTGCCCAGAACATCAAGGCCTTGCTTAGCACATAGTAAATTTTCTGGTCAATTCCATTCCAGAGGAGTGTGGATGTAGGTACAGGAAATGACCTCACGGACAGCAGTCAGCTGCTTCCGACGTGACAGCTTCTTATATTTACTGAATGTTAATTAAATCTACTGACACGACTGAAACTACTACTACTACTACTAATAATAATAATAATAATAACAATAACAACAATACAACTTACACTACAACTACTGCCACCCTTACCAGTAATAATGTAAACATAAAACGTGATCTGTCACATAGTACAGCATATATTTCTGAGTGTACCCACAGACTTGCGTGTGGAGTTAGATGCCAGTGCCTCTGGAGTCCATGCTGGGTGTTGACTGGATTCAGAACCACGTAACCCATCAGCAATGGAGCGCCAGTGCCTCCCTGGGGATCTGAGAACCATGTCTGGGACGGACGGTTTCAATGTCTACACATTCAACTTCTGATTCAGTGTTAATCCGAACCAGGGATGTGTTCAGTAGGATTTCTCTCTTAAAACTATTAAAAGAACACGTGACAAAGGATCAGAAAACTGTCATCATTGTTTGTCAGTGACTGACAGTGAGTTTCTGGCCCAACCTTTGACAGTTTAGATCGCATAGGACACACTGTAATTTGCTTGCCATGTGTTTCCTGACAGTAAGAGGAGTTCAGCTTGTATTCCCAGGGGAGAAATGTTAGGTGCATGTATCTTTTTGTGGTAAACATTGAGAGCCTGGCGTTTGTGACTAATGCAATGTGGGGCGTCTAACAGGTCATTTGAGATTCCGGGCAATAGGAAACCTATTTCTACATGTTAATGTGTTTTATTTATATCTGTTCATGTTTAATTATTTTTTCTTATTGCTGCATTTGCCTGCACTGTTTTAGTATGAAAAAATATTATGTACCTGTGTATTATATATATCTTATACATTAATTTTAATTTGACAAGGAAACCTTGTACAAATTGACAAGGAAACCCTCATACATTTTCAGAATGCATTTTATTGTAAGAAATATACAGCTGAAATATATGTTTTTGAAATATATTTGATATTTATATTTTTTTATATATACTGCTTCCTTTGATTCAACCTGATTTGAGGTAGATGATTTGAGCTAGGCCAAAATGTATGGGTCTGTATTTATGGGTTCAATTTCCAGCGCCACAGGTGTATAACAGCCATGCATGATCAAGTTGTTTCAGCGTAGAAAGACATGATAGATGGCTCATTATATTGTCTTGGATGATATTCAGCTTAAAGTCAGTGTGTGTGTGTGTGTGTGTGTGTGTGTGTGTGTGTGTGTGATCTGAGTGTTGGTGTGTGTCTGTGGTCTGAGTGTATTTCAGCAGACCCGTCCCTGTGAGAGTAACTCTAGTGGTAGTTCCGTATCGTAACATGGAGGTTTTTTCCTCTGACCGTGACCCAAGTCTGTCAGGCCCGACGTCCGCCGACGACAGCCTCCGTGATCGCGGCAGTCAAGCAGCCGGTAGTCTGAAAGAGCCGGGGAGAGACTGGAAGGCGCTTCCTGTTTCTCTGTAGCAAGCCACCCCCACCCCCACCCCCACCCCCCCAGTGGCCCCTCTGCAACCCAGAGCCTGTAGTTATCACCCACACAGGATGTGTGCAGAGAAAGATCAATGCTCCTTCTGACATGACCCGGTCGACCGCCGAATCCTTCCTGCCAACTGTCCCTCAGCACCTGACAGACAGATAGCATTCTAACCGCTTGGCTAGCTACTTTGTTTCCAACCGAGGCCTCAATCCCCAGGTCAGCGTCACTTCCATTCGTTATCTTTAGCCCCAGGGGCTGTGTACAACTGTCTTACGAGAGTTTAACGGTTTCTAATGACAGATCTTAAGCAAATAGGTTCATGCATTTCATTCACGTCGTAAAAGTCAACAGCAAGTGAATGTCAACGAGGGACTCAAACCTTCTACAAGGCCATCCCTCCTGAGAACGGCCAGTGTGAATGCAATGATCGGTAGTCATATGAGAGAGGCACTGATTACTTTAGCGTCTGAGCGCAAGCCAAGCACCTACATGTGCACTTTTAGTGGATGTCCCACAATAGGAGCACAGTTCTCTACGCCAAAAACACCATGTTTACATTGTTACAATTCCATACTTAAACAAAAAATTAATCACCATTCACGGCCTCCCAAAGCTTGCCGAACCCTCTGCTTTGGTTTACTATCACATTTCAAGGAACAAAACGGATTCATGACTTGACCACATGCCTCGATAGTGATGACCCTGCAGTGAATTTATTTTGCCAAATGCAATGTTTATTTCAAGAAATCTAATTTGTCCAGTATCCACTCTTTGAAGAAACACATTTTTATTTTCAACAGGAACATTTTGTCTGACAGCCTGAATATGCCCAAGGCCTTGCTGTCTAGTTGTGGCGTTACAGTGAACTGCTTGCCTGATTGCTTGTTGTAGCCTGGTGTACTTATTTAGCTAATTACCTGGATGTTTTCATTAGTCCAAGGTTGCTGCGCCGGGGATACTATTGTCTGGTGTGAGGAAGCGTCTGTCTAAATGAGTTTGTTTACCTCAGAGCAAGAGTCCTTTGACAGGCAATTATCTGTCATAATTACATTAGCTTAGCAATAGCCGCACTGTGTATTAGCTTAGTGGTAGATGCACTGTGTATTAGGTTAGCATTAGCCGCACTGTGTATTAGCTCAGTGTTAGATGTACTGTGTATTAGCTTAGCATTAGCCGCACTGTGTATTTGGACTGTCTCTCCAGGATTCTGTGAAGGTTCTTTGGGTAATTTGCCGTGCCGAAATGCTGTTGCAATTATGACATTTTGCCTGCCAATATTCAAGGATTTTGCCCAATTTGGCAAGAAAATAATTAGTCGACAGAGGAAACATTCTGTTGTCATGTGGCTTCATAGAACTGTAAATGTGCAGTGGCCATTTGGAATTGCAAGCTCTTTTTCTTCTTCTAAAGTTAAGTGTTATGTGATAATAATGCGTTTTTGAAATTATAGTTTTAAGCCGAAATTGTATGATGATTGGTGAAACGTGCAAGCCCTTACATGACATGTACACAGAAGACGTCTGATACTGGATTTTGCTTTACACTTGTTCCATACAGTCTGATGTAGACGGCCTCTACAGGACTCGTGTGTGGCCTTAAATGCTTGGCTCCTGGAAAGCAAACAACCCTATAGTTACATCAGAAACATACAGTAATCTTCCTGCGTTTTTCCCACAGTGTGACTTTTGAACCCCCCCCCCCCGATCGATATGTCTGAACCGGGACAACCCCCGTGAACCCGCGGCTCGCAACTGTCACAGACCAACAGTGAGAACCAGACGCTGCTGTGAATATGATGCAACGCTGAGAAAGCTCTGTGGGCTGGGAGGGCGGGGGGAGGAGCATTCAGACAGAATGAGCCAGTCATCCAACCGGAGATCTAGCATAGTTGAGGAGCGTTAGTCATGTATGCTCCTCTCTCCTCTCCTCTTTCCTCTCCTCTCTCCCCTCCCCTCCCCTCCTCAATCATAGAATAGGAAGCGCATTGTAACACAGTTGCACTGGGTCTGGTAGCGGCAGCTCCAGTCCTGGAAGATCCAAAAATTTCTGGTTTTTGTATCTACCTGCTGGTTAATTGCACTCACCGGCAGGTTGTGTTCCCAGATCTCACCTAGTCTCTTAATAGAAAGAGAGGAGGAGGAGAACCAGAGGTGTTCTAGCCCTTCAGGACAGGAGTTGCCTAGCGCTGCTGTTGGCATACCGACTTGAATTAGGTCATGTTTTCAGACTATTTTCATTCTAAATATACTTCCTCTATGTTAATGGCTTACACAGCTGAACAGAGCAGGTCCTCAGTCACTAACAGACTCATTCTTTTTGTGTGTTTCCTGTTATCCATTCATCCTCAAGGCTCAATGTGTCTCATCTCCTGATCCTCATCCTTCTTTTGTCTATCCTGACCAGCCTGAACATTGACCTTGGGCTAATCTTAAAATGGCTTACCTCCAACTGTGGATCACAGAGGTCAGGTGTGTGTGTGTGTGTGTGTGTAATGGCGGAAAAGTAGAAATGGGTCTGTCTGGGCACTGGGCTCAGGGCTAGAGGTCAACATTGATTGTCTTCCAGCAAGAAGTCCAGTTGACATTTTAATGGTATGTAGGTGTGTGTGTGTGTGTATGTGTGTGTTTGTGTTTCGTTGCAAGTCAATTATACCATAAGGTAGATAGCTATGTATTTAACTGCATTGTAATCGCTAGAGATAAGCGTGTTTAGACAGAGATGAGAATGTTCAGACAGATTAACATGTTCAGACAGAGATTAACGTTTTCAGAGTGAGATGACGGTATTCAGACAGAGATGAGCGTGTTCAGGCAGAGATGACATTATTCAGACAGAGATGAGTGTTCAGACATTGATGACCGCGTTCACACAAAGATGAACCTGTTCAGACAAAGATGAGCATGTTCAGTAAGAGTGTTTATACAGAGATGAGTGTTCAGACAAATATGAGTGTGTTCAGACAGAAATGAGCCTGTTCAGACATAGATGAGAGTGTTCAGACAGAGATGAGTGTTCAGAAAGAGATGTGTTCAGACAGAGATGAGAGTGTTCAGACAGAGATGAGAGTGTTCAGACAGAGATGATAGTGATCAGACAGAGATGAGAGTGTTCAGACAGAGATAAGTGTTCAGACAGAGATGAGAGTGTTCAGACAGAGATGAGAGTGTTCAGACAGAAATGAGCGTGTTCAGACAGAGATGTTAGTGTTCAGACAGAGATGAGAGTGTTCAGACAGAGATGAGTGTTCAGACAGAGATAAGTCTTCAGACAGAGATGAGAGTGTTCAGACCGAGATGAGAGTGTTCAGACAGATAAGTGTTCAGACAGAGATGAGAGTGTTCCGACAGAGATGAGAGTGTTCAGACAGAGATGATAGTGTTCAGACAGAGATAAGTGTTCAGACAGAGATGAGAGTGTTCCGACAGAGATGAGAGTATTCAGACAGAGATAAGTGTTCAGACAGAGATGAGAGTGTCCAGACAGAGATGAGAGTGTTCAGAAAGAGATGAATGTGTTCAGACTACTAGAATATGTGCACCAGAAGACACGACTACTGACTACTGACTACTGACCACTTCAGAACTGAGAACCACTTTCTGAAATCTAATATTTTGAAACTCCTGTGGCTGTGGGGGCAGGGGAGGGGGCGCTCCTTGTGAGGGTGTGTGGTCTTTCTTTATTTGTCTACTCAATAAAAGTCTGTTAAACCACGGAACAGGGATAGTGGGATGGTGTGTTTAGCGTGCCAGTGTGTGTGTAGTGTGTTTGTTGTGTGTCAGTATGTGTGTGGATTTTCTGTGTGCGTGTAGCATTGTGGTTTGTGTGTGTGTGTAGCGTGTCAGTGTGTGTTTGTGTGTGTGTGTGTGTGTGTGTAGCGTGTCAGTGTGTGCGTAGCGTGTTTGTGGCGTGTCAGTGCGTGTTCCACGGCAGTGCGTCATCTGACTGCTATAAAACGCAATCACAGTGTTGCAGGTCCGTTTCAGCTCGCCAAACACTGTTTTTACTGGATATACTGGAAATGTTTTCAATATACAATAAAATCAAATAATGCAGCCGTACACAGAGGGGCATTTGCAAGTGAATTGGGTTTCCATATTACCAAGATGGAAATCAGACTGTCATTGTGGCCAATGGACGCTTCCACATTCCGTGTGATTGGTTTGAACGGTATCTGATGCAGGAGGAATATATACGGGGAATATGTGAACCCCCCCTCTCTCTGCCATCATTCTGCTTTCTACCTCTTCCTCTCTCCCTCTTTCTTTCTCCCTCGCTCTTTCATCTCTTTTTGCTCTGCTGTCCTAACTAACTTTCCGTTGAAACTGATATTTGGGGGTATGATTTGTTGCCTATGTAGTCATGACCCTCCTTTTCCACCCCCCCCCCAACACACACACACTCACACACACACACACAGCCCCCAAATAGTTATCCAAAAAACCCATTTTATATTCCTGCAGATGTCTCCCCCCCCCTTTCTCTCTCCCCCCCTTCTCTCTTTCTCTTCTCCCTGCAGTCTTTCTTCCAAGAAGAGGATGTTGGCAGGAACGTTGCCAAAAAAAAGAAAATAAAAATGAAAAATAATGACGATGATTTGTGGTTGAAGAAGAAGATTGCCTATACGCTTCAGCCTGAGTGTTCTGCTGGAGCTGTGACTTGTAGTTGGAGAATTTGACTGACCCTGTTTTATTCTGCAAGACTTTTCTGCCGGCATATTGCTTCTCTTTCAGAAAGGCACTGCGATCCCCCCTCCCTTTGAGTCAATCGGACAGTGTTACAGCATAAAAACAACACTTCAACGGTATCATCTGCTTTGCATTACCACAGTATAATGCCAACCACCAGGGATGGCAGGTGGGAAGGTTTGGACAGGCTGAAGTAACGTCCGGCTTACTGCTTCATTCTTTATGGGAAGTTAGATTTTATTCCCAGCCTTCCACCATCCGGGCAGAAGTGATCTCTCCAGTTTCCCTCATTTCGTTCCCTCGCTCTCGTCCCCCCTGTCTCTCTCCCTCTCTGTCGTCCCTGTGTTTTTCGTCTCTCTTTTTTCCCTCACTCAGTTTTCCCACATACTCATCAGCTGTTTCTAACCTGGTAGAGAAAGTCCTCCAGCCACCCAGATTATTTGAGACTGTTTCCACGGTGATGTTACACGGCATGTTTTATATTCTGGCGACAAGGGGAAGGGACCCAGAATCAGACCATCTCTCCACCATAGGGGATTACAGAGGTCTCTGAGGGCCTGGAAGGCATTTGAGCCTGGTAAGCACCAAGGACTTTGACGTGTTTAACTAGTCAAATGGGCGTGAGTTAACATGGTTTGAGGCAAGATCACATGACTCAGCAGATTAATTATACTGGGGAGCAAACATTCTTTAACATAGACCCACCACTCTCAGACTTCTTTGCTAGTTTTATAGGTCCTTAGTAAAATCACATGAGGTCATCAGATTGAGCTGACAACCAGTGTGAGGTAGCACTCAACTATGTTAAATAAGAATTGGTGGTTAGAATCAATTTAAATCAAGGTAGTTACATTTGTTGGACAGGGGATTTTTTTTTTGCAATAAGAAAATAAAGGGGATTTAGGATTTGGGGATTTTATCAGGATCTTTTTTATGCGATGAAGAGATTTTTCACTAAGTGCTAAGTACTGAAATAATTCAGTGTGAAGTGGTTGCTTCGTCAACAGTTCTTTTCATAGCAGTAGCTAAATGCCACATTATGACAAGAAAGACTATTTCAATACGAAATTGTTCTCCTTTAATTTCATGTTACACGTCTTCCACCAACTGTGCTGTCAGCCACTGCCCAGCAGTTCTCAACACGTTTTAGAAACCTTACATAATGCATAATAGGGGTGGTTTGGTTTTGAACCATTCAGCAGTGGCTTGTCACGTTGTTTTCAGTTCAGATCCAATCTCTCTTTGGTTCCTGTATTTTTGGTCAGCAACTGGACTCAAACCAAACTGATAGAATCTGATTAATGGGTCTGAATACACTTCCAGCTGGTGGCCAGACCAGAACCGCACCGCGTCCCAAACAGCACGTACTGCCCTACTGGCTCAGGTCAGAACTGGAGCCCTGTGTAGTGAATAGAGGACCATATGGATTACAGACCGGAGCAGTAGAACCTCGTGGAGGTTCTGATAACATTCGTCTACAACACAGCGTAACAGAAGACATCTGGGTTCCGCGCAGTGTTCCTCCAGTTCTGGAAACTGTGAATGCGCGGCAGAGCAGAGTTTGTTCACAGTGTCCATGACACAAATGAAACTGTGCACACAAAAGCGTCAAACACATTGTCACTACTGAATATCCATTGCACGCCGCTGAGAGGAATTTAAAACACAGTTACAAAACAGGTGTTTGAATTTATTACAACCGTAAGGTGTTCCAGAAGTGTACTGAAAATGACACAATTTGACATTTAATCTGGCGGTTCTTAAAATGTTGACAAGACAAGAGGAAAAAGTATTTTACACAGGTACAGGACTATAGAAATAAAACAACAACCATTTGTTGTCCCTCAGCTTATCTGACCTGGGCCAGAGATTTTCATGCACATCTCAGGCTTCATTTACTTACTGTATCGACATCTTGAAAAATGCTATTGTCTTATTTATCATGCTTCTTGACTGGATTTCTCAAAACGTGTAAGGTTGTCTTCAACCATGTTCACAATAGCTAGTTCTTGGGCCTCAGACACTTGGTCAAGTACAGTGTCACAAATGTCATTACAGATCAATGTTCTTCTTCCTTTTCCTCCTCCTCCTCATTCATCCTCTTCCTCTAACTCTTTCTCTGATGTTGTCATCCATTGTTTCAAACCACAGACAAGCTTTCCTGTGGGCATTTTTATTCATGCCAACATCCTGATTGCTTTTTAACTAATTATGCTTGTTAGGGTTTACACCTCAACTGTGTGTTGGGATTGGTAACATTGCTATGATTTGAGTTTGGTATATTGAATGGCAATGTTTTCTACATGACAACATGGTGACAAGTGTATGTTATAAAACAGAAATGTGTGTGAAAACAGGTAAACAGTCATTATGGGTTGAGATATAAGGTCTTCTGGAACTTCGGAAAAAGATTTTGTTTTAGTGTGTTAGCATTTGTGAAAAACTGTAATGGAAAACCTTTAGTAATACCTGTATCATGCATACTATTTGTGTATATAATTATTAACAGAATGGATCGTATACTGATTGCTGATTGGCAGAAAGATGTGAAATAGGAGACTGTATACTGCTGTATACTGTTGGTAACCGGTTTATAATAACAATTAGGGAGTTTTGGGTCAATGGACAGTATACCACAAATAAGTGCTGTACCCAGGAACCCTGTGATGCGTCATGCCTAAGAACAGCTCTTCTCTGTGGTATATTGGTTATATACCACACCCCCTTAGGCCATTTCTTAAATATACAGTATTACAATTCTAATAGTAAAATATCCATTGCCAAAGATTACCATACAGAGTCCATGGAGGAAGTTTAGTTTGAAATTGGCTTGAATTCACTTTGATTTCAGCTTTAATTCACTTTGATTTCAGCTTTATTTCACTTTGACTTCGGTTTGACTTCAGCTCGACTTTGGTTTAACTTTAGTTTTACTTTGGTTTGACTTCAGTTTGAATTTGGTTTGAATTTGGCTTGACATTGGTTTGACTTTAGTTTGACTTCAGTTTGAGTTTGGTTTGACTTTGGTATATTTCATCTGTACTTCAGTTTGACTTTGGTTTGACTTTAGTTTGACTTCAGTTTGTATTTGGTTTGACTTTGGTGTATTTCAGCTGTACTTCAGTTTGACTTTGGTTTGACTTCAGGAGACAGACACAGCCACATGGTAGGGCAACGGACATCCAGACGTTTTTCAGTTTGTATAATCGAGGGATAAATTGTGGTGCGTTGTGTTGTGTTGTGAGGGGTGTTATTCAAACAGCAGTCAGACTCTAGACTGGTGGACCGCAGCCTCATTCACCACCTGGACAATGCTGCCTTGACTGGAAGGGTTGAGGAGATGCTGGAATTTAATTATGAATATTCATGCAAATTGACAGCTAGAAACCCAAACAGTTAAAGTATTTGACAGAAAAACATGCATGTTTTGAATCTAGATAGCTTTGGGAATAAACCACTTGAATAAACAACTTCAGAACAAATCGCAAAATTTGGCCTGCAGGCCTCCAGGGAACCCTGCCCCATCATTGATGACCACAATTCTCTTTTATTTAGCAATTAATGCTATCAGAACCTGCCTGAATTCTGTACTGGCCAGACCAGCGGCTGGAAGTTCATTCACAATCAGATCCTGTCAGTTTGTTGTTGCCACAACACACGGTAGGACCATGTTGTTTTGGCAGCGGTCTGCGCGGTTGTCAGGAGTGTGTGGTGGTTGTAGATGTGGACACACAGAAGACAGATCTGTATTGTGTTATCATTATATTATTACTTCACTACACACTGCACACTTCCCTCTGGAGAAGATCATTTTTTTGTTCCTGCATTGTTGTGTCCGCATACGAATTCAGAAAATAATCATCCCCTTTTGTAGTAGCAAATTCCTTAATCCCGACTCTACAGTCAGGAACTGATCCTACTGGCTTTGCTCCAGAGAAAGGAAACAAACTAAGGTGTCGGGTGGCTAAAGGACCAATCAGATGGATCGTCACGTGAAACCTTCTGTTTTCTGTCAGGGTCATTAGAGCGGCCAGGAGTGTATATCACAGGGAGCAGAGGAAACCTCGTCATTGTCTTGGCAGTCCCTGTGTACAATAGATTGGCTCTCTTGAGAGAAGGCAGGGATAATGCATAAGCAACCGATCCTATTGACTTTTCTCCCGAGGAAGGAAATGAACTAAGGTGTCAAATAATTAAAGGATCCAACATTGCTGGCGATGAATCCCATGGATACAGGGCAGCTGTGATGTGTGATGTCTCTGGGATTATGTAGACCTCCAAAGGACTCACTGACTCCACACACACTGTAATTACTCTTTCTTTTTAGTTCTCTTCTTCAAACCAGGCTTATGGAAAGAGATCTAGCTATGATTTCTCCTTTTTAATTAGCAGTGAAAGAGAATAAAAGACAGGAAATCTGTATTTAAGTGTCTAGGAAAATGATCCACTGTAGGGGAACGTCATATGGCAAAGTTTAGCCGACAGGAGAGAGAGAGAGACAACAGGCCTCTGTAGGAGAGGAGGAAGAGATGAAAGTGGAGCTGTCATGAGGAGGAGTCAGAAGGAGTGAGGCCTCCTTTCCCACAGTCAACATCCTGCCTGGGAGATGAAAGCCCCAGAGCAGTGGCACATGGCTCATAGCCCAGGCCCAGAACCAGGCCTTCATCGTGGGCGCGTGGGGACACACAGCTGGGTCCACCAAAGGCCGGGAGTCAGGAGTGGGTTTAATCTTGGGAAAGAGATTAGAGAGACACCAGCTTCCTACTATACTAGTATTATATTGTAGAACTATTGTCATTGGTTACTGTGTTTTCTGTATCAATGGCTGTTCGTAATAAAAATGGTTTCATATTATTATCATTAATATTGCCTGTTTTGCCATTAGTCTGACTACTGTTATTTCATGTGGACTTTGACAATGTAAGTAACCTGAATTTCCGTGTCAATTAAGAGTTGAATTGAGAAAGAGAGAGAGAGAATGAAAAAGAGAGAGAGAGGGGAAAAAGAGAAGGCAGAGAGAAAGATGGAAGAGAGGGAAAAGGGAGGAGAGAGGGGAGAGAGAGGAGGTGACAGGGACATAAGGGGAGAAGGAGACAGGGAGGGGTGAACGTGTACATTATATGGGAGGAGGTGGAGAGAGAGGGAGATAGTTGGGAAGACAAAAAGAAATGGAGATGGACAGACATACCAACAAATGGAGAGCTGACTATCTCCCAGCCAGCGGTTTGGGAACATCTCCCAGAGATCCCAGGCCAGGCATTTCCCTGCACATTGGACAACTGAAGAGAGAGAGAGAGAGAGAAAGAGGGTGAGGAAACGAGAGAGAGTGAGAGATAGACAGAGAGGATTTGTTTGTGAAAGACTGAGTTTGGGAGAGGGTGATAGGGAGAGAGAGAGAGAAAGAGTGAGAGAGAAAGAGAGCGTGGGATTGAGAGAGAGAGGGACAGAATCTCTAGCACAGTTAGCTAGTGTAAATAGAGTCTCCATGCCCTCTGGTGTTTGGTTGGTGGGTCGTAATACACTCACTATTTTGTTGGCTAGAATTTTTCTGTAGTGCAGGAGGTGTGGAACAGCTTACATGAATTCACTGAAAAGCTAAACTCATACTTACTGTCTGTATATCTCTGCACTAAAATCAGTCTCACCGGCTAATTGCCTATCTACCAGTCAAGCAAAAATATAGGCTAAAAGAATCCTGTTGCATCCAGTTTATTTTGCTATAAGTTCACTCAGATTGTGTGACAACAGTCATTATCAAGACATTGTATTATTGATAATCGGTTTCATTATCATGTGACCTCAATCAACAATATATTGCATTCTTACCTTCTCCATACATACCAGTTTCAGATTTTTCAATTTGGGATTAACTTTAGCCTTTGACCTTTATCCATGTGTTGTTGTCGGTCTCAGTGCTTTTGTGTCAGAGTGAGTTTTGTTGTAGTGTCAGGCTGAAAGTTGTTATAATATAAGGCTAAGTGTTGTTGTATTGTCAGGCTGAAAGTTGTTGTAATGTCAGGCTGAGAGTTGTTGCAATGTCAGGCTGGGTGTTGTTGTAATGTCAGGCTGTGTTGTTGTATTGTCAGGTTGAATGTTGTTGTAGTGTCAGGTTTAGTGTGGTTTCTACCTAGTGTATGTTATTTATATGGCCTGGACTGGTTGAATAGATCTGAAACAGTTCTACAGTAGTCAACTTATTAACTGAATTATTTGTGAAAAATAATGATTCATCAAGGTAGTAGAACATACTTTAATACACTTCTATTCTAAATCAGTGTGCCACGTGAAAGGTAAAACAATAAGAACTCACGTCAGCAATTTTTATTCCAGCAATTCATATTCAGCCAGTTGAGCTAGTGTGGCTAAATAAATCCATGGTTCAATGGCTCTCAATGACAAGAACATACGAATAATTTCCTGTCTAGAAAATATGTACAGTATATATTCAACCTGTGGTCTGCTCATTTATTGTGTCTTGATAGTGCTAGAGAGGTATATACCATATATTTTAAATTGAGTGCATTTTTTTTTATTCCTCCTCATATTCACCGGAGGGTCAGAAGGTGTTTCATTGAAGTGTTTGTATTCTAGCTGACACAATGATCCAGGAAAATGTTCCCATTGAAATATATCAACCTCGCTTACAATCCGACCTTCAAGACTCAGCCACGCTACCTGTTCTCAGTGAAAGAGAAAGGTGACTCACTCTCTTTTCTCTCTTGGCACATAATTCTGTTCTTTGAAAAAGAAAGAAGAAAAGAAATGAGAGAAGGAAAAAGCTACTCTGCTCTGAACTCTCCCAGCTAATAAACGTCTACCTGATTAATGATGTGTTGTGATAATGTTACGATTCACATTAAAGAATGTCTGCTTAATAAATCCATACAGCAAATTAAAAAGTGCATACACACGAAATGTAAATATACACCATGTAAATATACATGTATATATGTCGGTAATACATACTACATATATTCTATGTAGTTATTTAGCAGACCGTTTGTAATGTTAATCACAAAACATCACAACACACACACACTGTATACAGAATATACCTATATGTGTACAGTGTAAGCCTGAGAAAGCCGTTCACACTGTGAACCAAGCTGAGCTCCACTAGTGTTTCTCACAGAGCTCAAAATAATGAGCTCATTGCTCTAGCCCTGAGGAAGTGACTGGCAATTACTATGATCCATGTTACTGGGTTCAGCCTCGGCTCGGCGGGATGTTCGATGAATATTCTTTCTCCCTGGATCCTCTCCCTCTCTGTTTCTTTCTCTCGTTCTCTCTCTTCCTCTCTCTGAGCCTCTCAGGGAGACGCGGTGAAGACCTGCTGCTGTTGCTGGGTATTGTTCTCTTTTGAACACAGGTAAAGTTTCAAAGGGCTGTCTACTATTTGCTGAGATAGGCCTTTTCTGTTCTCCCAGCCGTGGGGGATCCTGAGGAGGACAATGAGAAGGATTTTGTGGCGACAGTAAGAAGTTCTTTCGTCGTGTCTCAGAAGTAGTGTTACTGTGTGGATGAAGAGAAGGGTCAGAACTCAGGGTTGAATGTTGACGTCTGTGTTTCAAGATGCAGTACGTTTAGCCCACTGACATGTTCCTGAGGTCGTAGTCTCCCATCATTGTCAAATTCACTAAATGAACATAAATTGACATCAGTCCCCCGCCTTTAGCCTAAATTTTACCCAACGTACTGAATAGGACTTCAAGGACGATGCTAACGACACTAATTACAAGGAGGCTAGTGCATTTAGAAGAGACTGTGAAACTAAACTTGAATATGTGGTGACTTCCGGAATCTTCACGGAACCCTTGGAGTAACTCAAGCATCAGTCGATGATTCATCATTTTGCCGGTTTCATTCGTTTTAGCGGGTTCTTGGAAGAACATTTAACGGCACAGTGAGACAACGCTCCTGGGGATCCTCAGAGAGGAGGCGTGGCGTGTTACAGGAGGAGCACATCTTTCAGAAGGGATACTTCTTTTGGCCCACGGGAGCCACGGCAAACAACAGACACCTTGTCTTATAGCGGCGTGAATCTGTGTTTTCCAAAGCCAAGGGACCGACAGTGGGAACGGCTACATTGTTTTGTTATTTATAAATAAGCGAATTTTAAACATTTCTATTTCCATGCCATTTAGCAGACACACTGATCCAGAGATGTACTGTACTGATTGCTTGTATTTTCATACTTCTGTTGCTTCAAACCCACAACACTGGCAGTGCCATCTGCGTTCCTAACTGAGGTGTTCTGAACATCGTATGTGTAAGAAATTCTGCCTGCAGACGATTCTGATCTGAGATATTCTGGCTGGAAATTGGGGTCATCCCTGAAAAAGTTCACCCTCACGACTGGTGTGGATGGAGTGTTTACTACATTCCATATATGGTAACACAAAGGTTAATTCTAAAAGATACAAATTAGACATAGCCAATCAATCTCCAGTTAATGAACGGACCGATGTGTTCAGACAGTTATTCAATCACTCGTTCTTTGATTGTTTGTTCTGCTGCAGCCGTAACCCAATGTCTGCAGTGCCTTAATCATCTTCATCATGGGATTTTTCACTCGAGTAAAAGACAAAGAATCAGTCTAGCAAGGACAGAGAGAAGAAAGAAGACCCAGCTAGGTCTTGTTTCTGTGTTGCCAATGTCTTTCTTGATTTGCAGTAATTAATGCTGTCCCTTGATTTCAGACACATGTAAAAACACTTTCGATTACAAAAACAAGCAAATCATTTTCAGTTTAATGTCAGTGCTATTGAATAAGACCACTGTATGTTTACATCCTTTGTAAAACTCCAGATGTATTTAAATGCACTGTAGAAACTCCTGGGAAAGAGCATAGGTTATTCCAATGTTGTGTACATGAGTAGAGGCATGTTTTTGTTATCTATAATATGCATATTTCCTTTGGAAAGTTTTCGTACGCCTTCAATTTCACCATATTTTGTTCTGTCATGGGATTAATTAATAAGATATGATTAATATTAATAATATGATTATATTTATATTTTGATATAACTCTACATGCTTCACCTCATGATGAGAAAGCAAAACCCGTTTTAGGAAATTTGTGCCAATTTATTGAAAATGAAAAAGTGAACCGAACACCCTGATGTGCCTATGCTTTATGACCGTTTATCGTGACAGTCCGAATAGAGGTCAGATGTATCCTGGGTCCTTCGTTCATTCTTGAGCCATCTCTAAAACTTCATTGGATTCCACCTGTGGCAAATTCCATTGATTGGACATTATTCACAAATGCACAAATCTGTCTAAATAAGGTCCCACACTTCTCAATGCATCTCAGAACAAAAATCAAGCCCGAGTTGTCCAAGTCCGAGCAGCTACGTAGAGTTGTCCAAGTCCGAGCAACTACGTAGAGTTGTCCAAGTCCGAGCAACTACGTAGAGTTGTCCAAGTCCGAGCAACTACGTAGAGTTGTCCAAGTCCGAGCAACTACGCAGAGTTGTCCAAGTCCGAGCAACTACGTAGAGTTGTCCAAGTCCGAGCAACTCTACATAGACCTCTGAGATAGAGTTGTGTCGAGGCACAAATGTGAAATATGACCAAATACCCAATGACCACCCTAACAGAGCTTTCTCTGCAGAGATGGGAGAACCTGTCAGAAAAAGAACCATCTCAACTCCATCAATTAGGCCTTAGTGGTAAATGATAGAGTGGCTGCTGTCTGAAGATTTATTTTCTAGTCTGATGAGATCAAAATCAAATTAGTTTACCATAATTCCAAGTGCTGCATCTGGCAAAAATAAGGTACTACTCATCACCTGACTAATACCAACCCTACGATGAAGCAGGGTGGTGGGAGCACCGTTCCATGGGGTTGCTCCTCAGCGGTAGGGACTTGGAGACTAGTCAGGATTGAGGGAAAGATGAACAGAGCAAAATACAGGAAGGTCTTTGAAGAACCTGATACTGTGAGCTCAAAGGACCTGAAACTGGGGCAAAGATTCCTCTTTCAGCAAAACACTGACCACTAGCACACCGCCAATACAATGTGGGTGTGGCTTCAGGCCAAGTCTGTGAACATCTTTGAGTGATCCACAGCCAAAGCCTGGATTTGAACACCACTGAAAATCAATGGGGTGACCAACGCTCCCCATCCAATCAGAAAGAGCTTGAGAAGACCTACATGAAGAACTGAAAAAAACTGCCCAAAGTCAGGTGTGTAAAGACGTACCCAAGAAGACTCAAAGCTGAAATCGCTGCCAAAGTCACTTCCACAGAATACTGAGTAAAGAGTCTAGAGTTTATATTCAATAAATTTGCGCAAATTTATAAACAGGTGTTTTGATGGTACTGTTGTAAACCGTTTAAAAGCCTTAGTCTTACATGGTATTTGATTTTGACTGGAAGATAAATATGGCAAATATATTTAATAAAAAAAATCTAGCAGAATAATCTATTTTTAATAATAATACTGTATGATCTGGATCACAGTTCATTCACGGTTATTAGTCATTTTATTCAATATCATTTCTAAAGCAATAAAATGTGTTTTTCATTACTCCCAGAACATATTAACAAGCTCTCTATATATCCTTATAGACTGATAGTTAATTGCATTTGGTAGAGGTGGGAATGGAAAGCGATCAAGGAATGGCTTTGCTTGAATTAACAGCAAGGAAGGTTTTTATTAAGATGCTAGTTCTGTTTTGGGTTGCATATTTTATTCATACTTAATTTTACTGTGTATGGCACAATTGGCAGGGGGGAATTGTTTTCATTTTTATCCTTCTTTGTTATTCTCAACTCATCGTCACAGCCAGCTAGTGTTTAGCAGGCAAATGTCACACGCATGCACATGTGTATACACACACACGCGTGTGCGCGCACGCACACACACCAGTTCATGAACATATCAGCAGGTGCTATTACATTCAATATCAACATATCAGCAGTGCTACTGGTCCTTAATGACTCACGATTACGTTCAGTATCAGCATATGAGAAGTATCAGAGACCGGATGCCAGGGGTAGTTGTGAACATATTCATAGGTAAATACTGACTGTTTGCAAGAGCATTGAGGGAGGGGATGGTTGGTGGGCGTTTCCGCGATCGAATTTCAATCCGATGGCTTAGAGTTTGATCCCAGAGAGAGGCGAGACATTTCTGTTGTTTCGGAATTGTGTTGTTTAGACATGTGTTTTTTTTTTGTAATCTTACCCTTAACCTTCGTGCTAACCCTAACCTCAGTACTGTCATGCCTAACCTTAACCGTAACCTAACCCTAACCTTATTCCTAACCCTAACCTCAGTACTGTCATTCCTAACCTTAACCGTAACCTAACCCTAACCTTATTCCTAACCCTAACCTCAGTACTGTCATTCCTAACCTTAACCGTAACCTAACCCTAACCTTATTCCTAACCCTAACCTCAGTACTGTCATGCCTAACCTTAACTGTAACCTAATCCTAACCTTATTCCTAACCCTAAACTCAGTACTGTGATGCCTGACCTTAACAGTAACTTAACCCTAACCTTTTTCCCCAACCCTAACGCCAGTACTGTCATGCCTAACCTTAAACCTAGATCAACCTTAACCGTTAACTGTAAATGTTATTCGTAACGAGGTAATTTTCATTTTGAATCGATTACATTAAGGACCAACACAACAGCAACGTAACAGCGAGTCATTAAGGAGCAATATCACCAGTGATATGTTGACAGCGAATGTAATTTCACTGATTTATGTCCATACTGAGCGTAACTGCAGTTTACAAAATAGTTCAAAACAGAACGTAATTCCTGAGGGGTGTGCTTGACACATACTCACATTGTCACCATGGAATGTGATGTTAACCTTTTGACATTGAGGAGCTCATTATTAGTCCTGTAATGGACTTCTCCTATTCCCTGTTCTTCACCTTTGTTTTCGAAGACATCCTATTATTTCTTATCAGCTGCTACTAAGCCATGCTGAGATGCGGACTGGACCTTGTTAACATGAGAGATTTCTCCACATGGAAAATATATTCCTCTGAGGCATCCATGTTTAGAATGCTTAGAATGGCCCTGTTGTCAAGGAAGTGACAATTGATGGCCCATAATGCACTATTTCTCCCTGTGGAGCGAAGCAGTCCTCAAAACCCGTCTGTCCGTCTCTTTCTCTGTCTAATCTGCCTTTTTTCCCCTTCTCTTTCCCCCACTCATTCTTTCTAAACCCCTCTTTCTCCAGCTCTCTCTTGCTTTCTTTCTCACACCACATATATTCCCTTTTCCCCCCTCGATCTCTTTATTTCCCTCTCTTCAGCCTCTCTCTCTGTCATCTAACCTCCATTTCCCCCTCTCCATTTCTCCCCCTCTCTATCTCACTCTCTGCATCTCCCCTTTATCTGCCTGTTCTGTCTCTGTCTCTCTCAAAGATTCAACCTTCTAACCAGCCAAACCCCACATAGAGAAAGAGAGCAGCTATAAAAGCTAGAACAGTTATAACAGCTAAGGGCCTGATCTGATAAAGCCTTTATTTCATTCCCACCAGTTAAACAGATTTGGTTGGTAGTATAGGTCAGGGTTACTGGTATAGGTCTGGGTTGGTGGTATAGGTCAGGGTT